>PVJX010011493.1:0-53314 GCA_004027295.1 Dolichotis patagonum | reverse complement strand
AGAAGTCAATAAAATGTGACAAGTGGACCAACTAACCAAATTCATTTATTCATGCAAGGGAAATGTATTAAAAGTCCTATGTGCGGCCAGATTTTAGATTAAACCCTGACATTACAATAGGCAACAAAGCAAATGAAAGTCTCTATCCTCGTTTGGCCTGATCAGGAGGTAAAATAGAAACAGAAGCGAGTGGTTTACTTTTAACTACTTGTATATTTCCAGTTCTGAGCATATGACTTTCCAAACTTGGCTGTATACAAAGCAATTTTCAGGTCTGCTGGAATGCAGGGCCCATGGTTTCCTTGCTCTCTCGCATATAGTCCTGAATGTGCCAAAATGGCGAGTCACCACTTAGTGCCTTACCTGTTTCTTCTCAGAATTAAAAAATACAGCAGGTAACTCTGAGAAGTGAAGCAGTGCATCTGAGGCAAGCACCATGTAGTTCTGAGCTATTCTTAGCCTTCAGTGGGCAGAACAGAGTCCTGCTTACCGCTTCTGCTAAAAGCAGTGGATGCTCTAAATCAAGGCTCTTCCCTTGATACCATAACCTAATGCCTATGCAAGCTCCTCCTAAATCTTTTTATCATGCTGTAGGAGTGGGGAACAAGCCCAGCTGTGGATGCTTCTGTCTTCCTGACCTTAGAGTCCTCTATATTCTCAAAATCCATGGTACTCAATGAGCAAACAGTGTATAAGTCTATTTGATTATGAATGGCTCTGTTCCTACCTTTCCTCTTCAATATCACAATTAAGTAGAGTAAAATTCCAACAAAATCCTAATGACAGAACCATTAGTTACTAAATCAATCAGTAATAAATTCATCATTAATATATGCTTCATTTGACTAGATAATCATTATTTTAGTCAGAGCCAAGGGTAGATGCATTCTTCCCCACAGAATGGTTCCCCTTGTTTATCTTTTTCTAGTTCACTTATGTTTATTTGTGTGTTTTTAGAGAATGACTATTTAACCCAAAATATTAATTTAGGTCCCCACTTAGGAAAATGTTTTCTGAATAAAGCTGTCTCTCATGATTTTAAGTAGGAATTATAGAGGTAGGAAAAATTAGAGGGAAATTTCACCACATATCTCTAGCATAAATTTCCTGAAGTGAATTTAAAATGTTCTGAAGCAGTTTTATATGAAATGAAATTAAAGAGTTGCACTAAAAAGTACCTTAAAATGCTTCTTAATTGGCTAGCTTTATGTAAACAGAATAGTCCATAGACTATGTGGTATATTTCTTGGCACTGTAATGAAACATATGCAGTAATTAAATTATAAAGACAAAAGTTTTATTTTCAGTTATGGTTTTAGAGCTTCCAACCCAAGATTGATATGTACTCATTTCTGTGAGCCTCTGGCAGAAGTGCCAAATGGCAACAGTAGGGAGTGTGTGGTGGAGCAAACACACATTTCATGATCCAGGGAGCAAAGGAAGAGGGGCAGGAAAGAGTCTTCCAGTTCCCTTCAAGTGTGTGTCCCCCGGTAACATAGGAATCCCCAGAGAGGCCCTCTATATAGTATCTCCTGTGGACCACACTTTTAACATTGGAAACTTTCAGCATGCAAACTATAGCAAGCTTGTTCAAGACTTTTATCCTCAAAATGTAGTATAGCTATTAATGATTCAAATAACAGCATTTGAAAAAGATGTGAAGATACTACAAAAATAATTGAGTTACTGAAATATACAAACCTGGATTATAAGAGTTACATTACATCACAAATTTTTACTTCATTTTCTCCTTTAATTGAAGTAATTCAATACTTGCCATGCTCTTTGCTTCTCTTTGCTAATTCTGTTGAATAGTCAAAGACAACTGCCTAAACTGTATCAGACATGTGGATTTTAGCCCATGTTTATCAATTCATGATGAAAAGTGGAGACTGAAGATATATATTCAAACAGATGAAAACAGAACAGCACAATATATAAATGCTTTGCTTTTAGCATCTTTTCCCCCCAAATATGATTACAGACTATACTATAGTGTATCAGAAAGTACGATTGCTTTGTATATCATGGATACTTGACCATCAATCTGTTTTTTATATTCCAACATACATGCAATTTTAAAACCTGTTTTCTTATATCTGTATTTGTAGTTTAAAACAGAACAGGCTCTAAAAGTTTAGACAAATATGTGCTTCCATAAATCCTTTGTATACCTACCTACATACATACATACATACATACGTACGTATGTACAGAGAGAGAGAAATAAAAAGAGAGAGAAGAGTGAGAGATGGAAAGAGAGAGAAAGAGAGAGAGGCAGAAAGAGAGAGAAGGAGAGACTAGAATTTAAGCTTTCAGAAACAAGGACTAACTTTTAATATGTATCTTTATAAGCTCTGTAACCAGCACAAGGAGACTGGCACTTAATAAGTATTTGTTGGTTGAATGAATAAATGAGTGAATAGTATCAAAAGAAATGGCTGAGGATTGAATATATGTAACTGGGTTTAACGCCTCTAGGCATTGTATCGCAGAGTCTGAGCCCAAACATTATGGTAATTTTTCCCCCTGAAGCAAATGCCTTGCTATTTTCAGGGACTGTTATGTGTTCATTTTCAGCAATGCAAAGTGGAGGTGTCTGGAAACTCCTCAAAGCCAATCTCTAAGGAAAGTTTGGTTTTGTTGAACTGGGAGCTGACATTTCAAATTTAATTGGAAGCTGGCGATTAATATGTTCTATGATTTTATGTCTTGGGCTATTAAGCAAGAACTTCTATTGCTTTATTTTTAAGCAAATATTATTAGGTAAAGTTTTCTGTAAGATAAGATAATATATATTTTATTGCCTTTTCTCTTTGATATTTTATTTCCTTTAACAGATTTTTTTTAGAAACTTTTCTTATTCAGTATTTCCTTCCAATGTTCTTTTAAAATATATATGCCAAGGAAAATAATTCACCTTGCAAAATGTTAACATTTTCAATTTTAAGTAAAAACCACCTTGCCAACAGTGTTATTTCAAAATGTTTGATTTGTCATGATATGTTCAGTCTATTTTTAAGGTTTTCCAAATTGAATTTTGAGGTTGGCACTTGTACCAAGTTAGAGCAATGTGCAATATGTTACAGGATGACTGAGTGGAAGAGAGAAAGAGATCCAGGAATAAATATATCTAGAAGAGTGCTCACAGAAAAATTCTCTTCATTTCTTCAGCAAAGGGGATTAATTTGCCAAATGGCATCTTGCCCTTAAAGTCATAATGAATCTTATTTATACACAAGTGGGATTGTTGTTTTTGATGAATATTTTCATTTATGTGAAGCACTACATATTTTTGAATACTAAATGATTTTCTGGCTCCCTATTATTTTGAATCAAAGGTGATTTAATACTTAGTCATTTTGAAATGTGTTTGAGCATAGTATTTTGCACATTATAGGTATTCAATAAGTACTAAGAAAGATATGTAATACTAAGAAAGATATGTTACACACATCTTGAGGCCATAATGTTAAGTTAAATAAATCAGACACACAAGCTTAAATATTGCCTGGTTTTTCTTACATGAGAAACCCAAAATATAAACAAACAGCAATGTTAAAGATAGATCATAAGAAATAGGGAAGTAGATCTTCTGCAAAAAACGAAGATGACCAAGACATGGAGGGAGGGGAAGCAGGGAAAGGGAAAGAGATGAAAAAAGCAATTAGGCTTTGGTTTGTACATGTACCAGCTCCACACGAAGACTGTAATCATTATATTCTGCAAATACGTACTAATAAATAAATGGGTAAAACAATTTCCCCCAAACACAAATATCTTAGAGTAATCTCAATTAAACTCTGCCATTTGGATAATGAAAGTTTTAAGCAACCATAATTCTCATTAATCTTCTATATTTGGCCTATATTTCAGATTTAACAAACAATTAAGCTTTGTTGAACAGCAACATTCACATCCCTTGACATAAAACAATGTTCCTTAGCAAATAATTTTGATAGGATGAATCTTTACTAGATTAGATTCATAGTGTTAAAATATGTTGATTTTATATGTGTTGTTATATGTGATTTATATTTGTTGATTCATCTATTTCTGGTTTTATTGTATTTATGTCTTAAGGAAACATGTTGATCTATTTGTTCCACTTGAAATAATGTAGGTGCATAATTATGATGCATTTTCCAGTTTTTTTTAAATACATCTTCTATAAAGTTGAGGGCTGTAAATGCATAACTCTCGCTTTGAAAGATAAAAATCGGGCTGGGGATTTAGCCCAGTGGCATAAGCGCCTGCCTTGTCAGCGCGCAGTCATGAGTTCGATCCCTGGTACCAAAAAAAAAAAAAAAGAAAGAAAGATAAAAATCAAGCTAAATTATTTTCTTGAAGCTGAATTATATTTTAATCACTTCAGTATTTATGTACTTATGTATGTATTAGAAATGAATGTATTGTACATGGTAGAAAATTTTTATTTAGTGAGCAGTTAAGGCCTGAAATTAATTTCCTGTGTTCATTTAAATATTACAGTGTAACAACATTATTATATACTTTTGTAAAGGTTTCAGATGTGTTAACCACCCAAACATCTTTCTGCTTTAGCTAGCTTCATGAATAACATTTTCTATTTAAGAGATTTCAAGTTTTTTAGCTTATTAAATCATTTTTGTAAGTTCTACATTCTTGAGCCAATCTATTGACTTTATTTTTTTTAATTTGAATATATTTTTATTTTTAATTTTCACATCCTAACTGTCCATATTTATGAGTTACAGTGTGACATTTTCATACTTGTATTGAGAGTATAATGATAAAATCAGGATAAGGTTTGTCTTAGAGATAAATCATTTCATTTTTAGGAGACATTTAAAATCCTCTTAGCTATTGTGAAATATTCAGTTGATTATTGTCAACTATAGTTAGCCTACTGTGCTACGGAATACCAGAAGTTACTTCTGTCCACCTGCACCTCTGTACCTAGTAGCGGTCCTTTGTCTGTCACTCCTTTCTCCACATATCTGCCAGGGTCTAGTACCTATTTGTTGATTTTGTAGTTATTGGTCAGCAACTAATTTTTTTCTTTTGATTTATTAACCCATATTTCTTATACAGAATATTGAGATTCATTTTGATATATTAGCCTTTGCTTTCAATGATTCATGTTGATTGCCTAGTTAATTGTGAAGATGAAACACTTTTTTTCTTCTATAAACTTGAAAATAAGGCCTTTTTGACCCATAAAAGAGTACCTTGTGGTTTTGTTTTTAACATGTCTTTGTCAGGTATTTTCCATTTTTCCCCTTCTGTTAAATCAGTGTGGCATGCAAAGAATTATTACAGAGCAAGAAAAGACTTGGGGAATTGGATTTCTACTTGGGAAATTGGATTTTGAGGAATTGGATTTCCCCAGTAGGGTGTGACTGACAGTAACTCTAACTCATAGAGAAATGGATCCTTTCAAATATCCCCAGCCTAGTTCACAAAACCCTCTGCCACACAGGATTTTTGTTGTTGCTGTTGTTGTTTTTTAACTAGATTGTAGATTTTTTTCACTGGTATTTCTCCAGCTATCACTTATAAAACATGGGTAATGGTTTAAAGAGTAACTATCATGAGTATTTTGTGACACCATTAAACTACATATTTATGTGAGGTTATCTGAAGAATGGAAGGACTGTAAATGTCTACTTTTAAGGTATGAGATATATTTGTACAATGAGGCACTCAACTGGGAATGTCACTAAATAAATCCAATCAGAAAACAAAAATATGCTTACCCAGGTAGACATCCCAACACTTCTGTGGATTTATGTGAACAAGAGTAAAAAATATAGTGTTCCCCATTACATTTTCCAGATAATGTTTAAATATACCAGTGAAGTGGGTTTGTCATTCTCATTCAGTGATTTTATTGATATACTGATATAATTAACTTTGTCTTTTTTAAAAATTATTTTTGAAAATTATTACCTGTTTGAAATACACAATGAGGGCCGGGAGTTAAGCTCAGTAGCATAAGTTCCTACTAGGCAAGCATGAGGTTTTGAGTTTAATTCCTGGTACCAAAAAAAAAAAAAAAAAGAAGAAGATGAAGAAAGAGATGACAACGAAGGAGTACATGATGATTTCATTCATCCTGGGGAGCTGGCGCATGTATATAACCTCTCAATTTTTGTTCATCCCCTTCTCCCACACATCCTTCTTCCTCCATCTTTTGGTCCCTTTCCCTTTTTTAAAAGATCTATCTCCCTATTTCCTATTATCTCCTTTATTTTATCCTTTTATTTATGCTTTGAATTTATCATGTAAGAGAAATTATGTGATATTTAAACTCTGTGTGTGATTTTTTTCACTGAATATTATCTCAATGTTCATCTATATTCTTATAAATGACACAAGTTTACTTTCCTTTAGGGCAGAATAGTACTCCAGCAGGGTTTCTAAAAATGTAACCATCCTACTAAATGAACTAACACCATTTGTTCATTGTTAGGATGAAGATCCTGGGTCATATATTTCCATCAAATGCAGGCAAAGCATTCGGCATTTGAAAAGATAATGCAGAAGTCTGTACTGCTCCTTGATTTTTGTGTTGTAGAACTTAAATCATGCTTTCGTGTCCCTTTGTGATAATAATTATGAAAAAATGGTATGATGTGTAAACCATTTAAAATGGGTAACGTGGATTCCCAGTTGATTTTCTTGTTAGATGTATTACTGTTTATTACTTTAAATTTATAAGTGCTTGAATCACATATTTGTTAAAACAAACTATAAAGTTCAATTGTGTGAAATAATCTTTTAAGGATAGAAAAATTTTTATAAATACTAGTTTAACCATCTTTGGTTATAGGTGGGTAAACAAGCTCGTTTTATTTTAGACTCATTCTACCCCATTCTCACATTGATTGGGAAGTGATTATTAGCAAGAAGGCTGAGTTGTGCATGACATGGGAGGAGAAACAGACTCAAACTAGTTGTTCAGATTCCTGGCCTCTAGAAAAGAGCCTTCTCTTGTTCATGTTGTAGAGCCTTTACCGAGACAACCTATGTACCCTGTAAGATTCTAGGTGCTTTTCTTTTGTTTTCTTTACTTTTCTTTTTTTCATACTGGGGATTGAACTCATGACCTAGCACTTGTGAGGCAGGTGCTTATGCTGCTGAGCTAAATCCCCAGCTCTAATCCTTTTCAAATACAGTCAACACTCACTTTTCTTAATTCCAAGCATTTTAGTAGCATTTTTCAAGATAGCTTTTAATATTTTCACTATTTTAAAAAATGAGGTATTAGTTTTTTATATTTCAGAAAGTTGGGTGAACCTTAAACTAGGTGATAGATATATTTTTATGAATTATGGACTCTATAATATATGTATTTAATTACACATATGTATTTAATTACAAAAGTAACATATGAGTTGATAACACTATATATTAAGAAAGTGAAATCCTCTCTCCATATCCACAAATTGGAGTGTTATTTAATGATTTTAGCCATGATCATACACAGGTATAAACATATTTGATTTTATTATGTTTACTGTTTTAAATGTGATTGATCATTTCACAAAATGGGATAATAACTACACATAAAATACATCTTACTGTACCTTAATTTCTTTCTGAAAATTAGTGTTGTACACAATCACATGTGTATACTGTAATGTATTTAATATGCAATGATGTGTTTTACCATTTCCTCAAGCCTGACTAAGTAGTCTCTACTTTTTATCTTTGATGTTTTTATTATTTTATGTTTGTTATGATAGGAACACTTCACATTTACTCTGGTAACAAATATGTAAGAGTAGAATACAGTATTAACTATAGGAAAAATCTTCTACAGTGGATAATTTATATTAATCCTGCAACTTTACACGTGTTGAGTGGCCCATTTCCCTCCCCTCAGAGCTCTGGCAACCACTTTCTGCATTATCCATAGTAGCCATGAGGAGGAAAATTGTTCAAGAATGAATGGATAAGATATATACTGTGTAAGTGCAATTCAGTATTAGTCAACTTTTAAAAAGATATTAATTCTACAATACACCATGACATAGATAAGCCCTGAGGACACTGGACTTAACAAAATAAACCAAGATAAGAAAAACAAAATATATAAGGAAAATACTGAATTAAGTTGTAACAAATATTATCCTAATGCTTAGGGTGAATTCACAAGCTGTACAGTTTTTGAATGATGAATTGCTGCACCAAAGCCACACTATGTTAATCATTGCAACTTTTCATATATTTTTACACAAAGAAAGGCTAGTCTCCTCTTATTAATCTCCTTTTCTTTTCAGAATAATTGTGACTGTTCTTGCAAAGTTTTTTTGTTCCAGATGGACTTGGGAATCAGCTTAACAAGTTCTCCAAAAGAAAAAAAATATGGAGATTTTTATTAAGATCACACTGAATTTTAGATGTATTTGGAAAAAGTTGGCATATTTAAAATATTGAACCTTTTATGTAGGAATCTTTCAAATTTAACCATATGTCTTACATTTGGCATTGTAGTGAGAAAGTATTAAAGCTTAAGAACAGACTGTATATACATGTGTGTGTGTGAATTATGTGTGTATATATGTATATTCTGTGTGTGTGTATGTGTATGTGTTTGTGTGTGTGTGTGTGTGTGTGTGTGTGTGTGTTTGCTTGGACAGGGCTGAATACATAAAATGTTGAATCTGTCAGTATTATAGACAAGATCCTATGAATTTCAGAAATTTCATAGGCAAAAATTACCCATAAAATTTTAAGACACTTTCTGGTAAAATGCTGAGAAAGGAATAGCTCATGGGGAAACAGATACATAATAGAGAACCTGATAGTCTAGTCAAGTAACAGTTTCTCCACCATATTGGAATCAACTATCCCCTCTTATATATTATTAATAGCTCAAAACCATCATTGCCACTAGAATCATTATCAGACTTAGCATAAAAGTCTCTCGCTTCCTGTTTGGCCCCAGTCTACTGACCCAATCACATTTCTGGATCTTCTCTAAGTGTAAATGCTTGAGCCCTGCTATTTCCTCCTGAGTGTGTAACCTGTCCTCCACACCCTTCCTGCTATGCCACTGCTCAATAAAATAAGTATTTATTAGGCATCAGGCAGTATTTTCTGCTCTTGAGATTTATCCTTGACCAACATTTTGAAATGTCCCCATTCTCATGGCGCTTGCATTGCAATGATATACAAGAAATTATATAGTAGACTAGCAAGTAGCAAGTTTTAAGGGTAAATAACAGTAAAGCAGGGTGAATTTAAAGAGCAGGTTGCAATTTTAAAAAGAAAATCAAAACAGAGTCAATGAAAAACTGACATTTGTGTCAGAAGCTGAAAGTGACTTTATTTAGGTTCTCCCCATCCTCCGGCTCTGGATAGCTTACTATTAAAATCTTTAAATATATCCTACAGTGTTCTAGTTTCATCTAAAAGAACAAAAAGGGACAACAAAGCAAAGTAAGGCAAAACAAAACACCTTTTTTTTTGAGAATGAGGAATTTCCAGGCCAGTTTAGACTGAGTGAAAATAATTTATAGATTGCAATTTAGGAATTAATTTAGCCACTTTCTAATAGTAAGTTCTGTGCTATCTGAAAGGCTGTAAAACCAAATTAAGTTCATTGTTGGATATAATGATGAAAAAAGAAATTAAAGAAGTAACTATGAACCATGGTAAATGATAACTTTTGATGCTCAAAGTTATATACAATGTCATCTCCAATGCATAGGAAACAAACTTGTAAATTTCTTAAATTCTAAATATTACATCAATAAGGAATTTAAAAAATTATCTTCAATGGATTTTTCCTATTAAAATGATATGTTATTCAGGAAGCTGAAAAGTTATTTTTAATAAATAATCTATTGTTCATGTCCCATGTGTTCTGGTAAATTATAAAATAAGTATTTGATGAGTTATGAGATTATAATTGAATTAAATGGGCATCTATTATAATATAAATGGTAAATATTTTTAAAAATCCTCAAACTTTGGTTTTGTGTAGGTGGACTCTAAATCAAACTTATTCAAACACACAAAAGGAATTATTGGGAATAATTCAATATATTAATTTATTAAATGACTAAGCCAGGTATGATGGCAGAAGAGTGAAGTTTGGTAACTCTACCCTTTTCCATGCCATATTTGTTCTTGAACTAAATTATTATGTGTCCTTATTTATTACTTCAAAATTGTAGGATTTAAATTCTGAACCTAAAACATATACATTAGTTAGTCATGTGAAGTCATTTTTAAAGATTGATTGAAATGTGAATGAAAATAGTTATTAGAACATCTTATTGACAACATGTGTATAGAAATAAAGATAGTGTGGCATAAAAATGTAATGTAGCCAAGATTAATGCTGAATTTAACTTGATGTGTGTCATGGTTTATGTCAGTGTCCCCCAGGCCTCATTTTTTGCATTGTACATTTGTGACTGGTTCATGTCTAGTGCTTGGATTGATGGTGTCAGTGCTACAGCCTCCAAGGGGGTGGAGTCAGGAATGTGATGTAATGGCAGGAAGAAGGTGTGTCTCTCTCTTTTGCCACTTTCCCCTTGCTGTTTGCAGCCGCCATGAACTGCGGCCCCGCCATGGCACCCTGCCTTGGAGCCAACTGAGCATGGACTGAAACCTCCAAAACTATTAAGAAAAAAACCTTTCCTTTCCCAACTTTGGGCATCAGGTATCTTGTCTCAGTGATTAATAAAAAGTAACTAAGACAGAATTTGGTATTGAGAAGTGGGGTCATTGCTATGGCTATACCTGACCATGTTTTTAGAGAGGCTTTGGAAATGGCTTGTGAGCAGAGTTTGGAAAGATTCGGACTTGTTGCCTGGATACATAGAGCTAGAGCAGCTTAGGCTGTTCTGTAGAGGAGATTCTGGTCAGAGCTCAGGAGACCAAAAGGCTGACACAAAGCCTGATAGTAAAGACCAGGCTTGGGAGGTTTCTGCTGGGAAGGAGGACTGTATTGGTTGTTGGACTCCCTATGACGTGTGCTATGGCTTGGCAGAAAGTTTGTCTGCATTTTGCTCATGCCCAGAGACTTTGCCTGAGACTGAGATTGAGGGTAATGGACTGATTAATCTGGCAAAGGAAATTTCAAGGCAGTCAAGTGTTGAGGCTGTGGAATGGCTATTGTTGGGGCTTTTAGCCAGATCTATGTTGCAAATCAAGAGCAAAGAGCCCAGCAGGATAATTTAAAACACTGTGAGTCTGGCCAGAAGGAAAACTCCAGTAAAGCTGTGGATTATAAAGATAGTGCTGAGACTTTGATTGCTGAGAAGAAACAAGGAGATAAGAAAGATTGCCACCAGCATCTGAGGGAGCAGTGGGTCTCCACCCTTTGCAGCCTCCAAACTGCAAAGGTGAAAGAAAGAATTTTCTCAGATGAGAAAGCTTCAGAGTACCACGCTCTAGTATGGCACGGGAGGCCACATGACGTTCCAGAATGGCGGCAGCCACATGAGGTTCCAGAATGGAGGCAACATAGAAAAGCTTTTCTTCACAATTGGGTTCACAGAACCCAGCGATCTAGGCAATCGACCCCTACAGCCAAAAGAGAGAAAAGCCTGGCTACTGCTCCTGTTGGCAGCAGGCCTTGGTGGCATCCTCATGGTGCTGATTTTAGGTGCAAGGAAAATGCACAAATTCTGAGGGTAAGAAGGCTTCCACCTAGATTGCAAAGGGCCTAGGAGGACAAGCAGTGTGCCCCTGAAAGGCCAGTTTGTAAAGATGTAAGGGTGAAGCCAAGTTGCAGTGGAGACCCCAGAATTTTGGAAAAGCCAAGAACTTGGATCATGCAAGGAAAGCTGCAAAAACTGAGCAGAGATGGTTTAAGACAAAAGCTGGGGGAGCTGAAATCCCTGGAAATGCCATGGGGGTGGAATCACCCAAGCCTTTGGAGCTTGCAACCAGATTGCTTCAAATGCTGAGCATGGAACTCTAGGACTTAATGTCGCCCTGCTGGATGTTGGACTTGCTTTGTTCCCAATGCTTTATATTCCCCCATTTGTAACTGTTGGAATGGTGATGTTTATTTTGTGCCTTTGCATTTCAGAAATGTTTAACCTTGTTTCACTTGTACAGGTAGTTACAGTTAAGAGTTTGCCATAGATATTGGAGGAGACTTGGGACTTGGACTTCTCAGCAATGTTGAAAATTTTAGGACTTTGGCAACTCTTGGAGATGGACTAAATGTCTTTTATATAAAGGTAATACATGAGTCTTTGGGGGCCAGGGGTTGAATGTCATGGTTTATGTCAGTGGCCCCCAGGCCTCATATATTTGCATTGTACATTTGTGACTGGTTCAATGTCTAGTGCTTGGATTGGGGGTGTGAGTGCTACACCCTCCTAGGGGGTGGAGCCAGGATGTGATGTAATGGCAGGAAGAAGGTGTGTCTCTCTCTTTTGCCGGTTTCCATCTTGCTGTTTGCAGCCACCATGAACTGCGGCCCCGCCATGCCACCCTGCCTTGGAGCCAACTGAGTATGGACTGAAACCTCCAAAAACTGTAAGAAATAAACCTTTCCTTTCCCAACTTTAGGTATCAGGTATCTTGTCTCAGCAACAAACAAATAGTAACTAAGACAATGTGAAATATAAAATGAGTCAGTGCTGGTTAGGCTTTGGGTGAATAATAGCGATGTTCAGACTACAGAAAAGTATAATATTTGAACTATCACTTTTCAAGTAAAGGGAAAGTATAAAAACAAAGCTTACAAAATCTTGCATTTGTGAGAGAGTCTTGTAGTATTTTGATGCATGATATGTTAGAGTATTCTACTTTATTCTTTTATATATTTTATATTTATAAGAATGATTTCAGTGTTCTGAATGTCATTTGAAAATACTTTGGGGTCTAACAGTTCTATTTGTTATGAAGAGTTTATGCTTCACTGAAAACTTTGTTATTGCTAAAATTCTGTTCAGATATCTTTACAAAGATGTTCATATTATATAATTTTCTTTTTGTTAAGCTCAAAACCTTTTGTTTTCTTTCATTATCCTCATTTGTCAAAATTATTTCTCAACTGAATAGCAGACATTTCACATTGTAATGTGCAGAAGTGGTCAAATTAATAAGATGAATGAGATAAGTGCAGGAGAAGTCAACTACAAATGAAATTATTTTGATTTAATGTTTCACATGTAAGTGCTGGGTACTAGGTAAGATGCTGTTTTTGTGACATTAAACTGTGTAAAGTTTGTATTATTTGTATTTTTTGAATGAATAATGCAAGGTAGAAAAAGTTAAGGAGTTTACCCATTATCATATACTAAAAAATAATGGCACTGATATTTAAATCTAGGTCAATCTTTCTTGAAGCTGTATTCCAGCTGGACCATGTGTTTGCTCATATTTTACATGTTTTCAAATTTTTAAAACATTTCCTATATATAACAGGCAATAATAAATATTTATATACATTATAAATATATTTATGTATTTCAATGTAAAATTCCAGGAAATTCTCAAATTACAAATGAATTATATTCTAAAAGTTCATTTCAAAAGCAGATAATGCATTGTAAACATAAGAGATTTAGTCCATACTGAAGGTTTTATTTGACAAAAATTAAGTGTAATTAGAAGAAATTTCGAAGGTAGAGCAAGATGTATAAAACTGCAAAAGGGACCTTCTTAGGACTTTGATGTAAACAGAGGAATCCTCGGAAAAATGAAAAAGTTCTTTGCACTAGTTTCTTACCCACTGCTAAAAAAAAATACCTGATGTACACAACTTAAAAGAAGAAAAAATTTATTTTGATTCACAATTCCAGAGTTTTCAATCCATGATCAGTTGGCTCCAATGCACAAATGATAAAATAGAAAAGCAGGGGACAGCTCTTCCTCTTCATAGCTATAAGCAGAAAGACAGGGAAACAACCAGCAAGGCAGAGGTCTGGTATTAGTATAGTGCCCAAGGTTATACTTCCAGTACCCACCCAAATGCTCCCAGAAATGTGCTTTACTAATCAAGTTGATAGGATGCTCAATCATCACATCTATACTTCAGCTGAAATATGATGTGGAAGTGAACAGTAGGGATCTGTATATGTGTATACAGGAGTTGTATTTAGTAACTGTGAAAAATGAAGCAACAATCACAGCAACAAAATAGTCATATTTTGGAGGAACCCGGATTTCATAGACTAATGAGACAGTTAAAGGTAAATGTTGAAGTGTCTTGGTTACTTTTTACTTGTTGTTGAGACAAAATACCTGTTGCCCAAAATTTAGGGAAGGAAAAGTTTATTTCTTACAGTTCTTGGAGGTTTCAGTCCATACTCAGCTGGCTCCAAGGCAGCATGGCGTGGCAGGGCAGCCATTCATGGCGACTGCAAACAGCAAGGCACCAACCAGCAAGAGAGACAGATCCACCTTTTTCCTACCTTTACATCTTATCCTGGCTCCAGCCCTAGGCAGGTGTAGTACTCACACCACCAATCAACCCAAGTGCTAGACAATGAACCAATCACAAACGCATAATTGCATGAGGCTTGGGAGCCACTGACATAAACCATGACATGAAGATTTCAAGCAAAGTAATTTCCTTTGTTATTGGTGAGGTTGAGCCACTATCTAGGATTGCCAAAATGGTGCAAGTGGCTTGACAGAATTTCAGAGGGAGCAGAGCAGATGAAGGCTAAAGAAAAAAAAAATCCTGTGAAGTTGAACTACTTTGTACCATAAATAGGCCAACTGTAAGCTATGTTTCTTTTCTGTTTGAGAACACTTCGGAACTATTTTAGAAATGCTTTTCTTCCTTCTTAATTAATTATTGAATGGTGGATCAGGGATAATTTCAAAGAAGGTACTTTTTTTGAATTCCAATTTGGAACAAAGGAACGAAAAGATTGTAATCTTTGTAAATTCTTAACATTTAGACTTCTGAAACTTTTTAAAGGACTATAATTTACGGAGATTTAAATTTTTTAAAAAATATTGAATGAAGCTCATTTAACTTTGTTATTCAAATGAAAGATTAAAATATGCAACATGTGTGCATATAAGTGATTTGTTTTTAAACTGTATATAAATCACAAGCAAGAAAATAAGAATCAGATATATCAAATTTAGAAGAAGCAACACCTATGAAGTATGAAAGACTCTGAAAAATTTGATAATTAATAAAAAGCAGAATGACTTAAAGCATATATGAAAAATTTAGTGAAGAAAATGTAAAATTTTCCACATCTTTAGAATTACATTAACATATACAGAATTGCAGAGCAACAGTTAAAGACATATTATGTATCTATAGTACTTGTTTCACTTAACAGTCGAGCTTCATTCTAGGTAGTGCGCCTTTTGTAAAACTAAAAGGATGAATTCAATGAGTTTTAATCATTAGACATTTAAATGCAATATATTTACATACCATTTAAAATATTTATAGTTTTTCTCAAGAATTAAGAAAATGATCTGGGTGTGGTAGCACACACCTACAATCCCAGCACTTGGGAAGCTGAGGCAAGAGGATGGCTGTGAGTTTAAGGCCCGCCTGAACTGTATAGTGAAATTCTGTCCCAAAAACAGAAAAGAAAAAAAAGAATTAAGAAAGTTCTTAGACTTACTTTTACCTTACTAATAAGCTGAGAAATCAATCTTTCCCCATTAACTGGATTCTGGCAGAAGACATAAGACTTGCAGATCAGAGATAAAGACTTTGTGGCATACAAAACAGTATTAACATCAGCATACTTACATGCATCCTGCTTGTCTCCCTAGTACAGCTGGGACAATGTGATGGAAGTAGATAGAGGCTAGACAGGCAGTGAATTTGTTTTGATAGCCAACAAAGCCAGACTAAAGGCATAACACTTTTTAAGTGTGCATAAGTGTGCATAGCAATTGGCAAACAAGTATGTGAATTCTTTCCTGTTGGGGAGCAAACAGGTTGTTGTACTCTGATCAACTTGACCTATTTAGTAGATTATAAGGCTAGCTAGAAAGTCTGCTTAAAATCTCCAAGCAGTTCAACCTTGCAGCCTGCATATCAAACAAGAATACATAGGATGCTCAGAGCCCTGGAGATCTGTCTACCGTACCCTAACAAAAATCCCTCTTGATTCTGTGCATAGTTAACAAAATGCAAATTTCCTTGATTATGCCACTTTCTGGGTCACTTAGTCAATCTTATCAACAGACTAGAACATAGATTAAACTTATTTCATGTAACATTTAATTAAGGCTATTATCAGCGTGATTCCACATAGACATTCTGTACTATTGCCCTCAACCCTGTGGTCTGGGGTCCCAAGTTCAGCCAGCTAAAGAACTCCTATAAACATCAAGGATTCTTTAGACATGGAGCTTTCTTTCAGTCTTTTCTTGGACCTTCTGTTTGTTCAGAAGAATTAAGCTTGGTACACCAAGGTATATTAGGGATTATACAAGCTCCACTGTAGAAGTAGCCTCAAAGAAGGGTGTAAAGAACAATGCTCTCTTCAATAGTAGTGCTGGCCAGTGAGTTGAGGATGATCATATGTGTTCAGAGTGGTATTGTTCATAGCTTCAGCTCATATCAGGGACATATTACTTATTACTGTTTCTAATTGAATGATTCTCATTACGGAGGTATCCAAAAGAGTGCAGTAAGGAACAAGTCATTTATGTGTCCTGAAATCCCATAAGAGAGATTTGAAGACTGTAAGATGTGCTGGTAGTGTCCTATTAAACATTGGAAGAGCTTTTACTAGCAACCCTCAAATATAGGTCATAGCAGTCTTGGAGAAAAGACATGTTAATGACTAGATTCCACAAATGTAATATAGTTCTGGGGACATGTGTGTTACTACTGAAACAAAATGCTAGTTGTAACTGTTATTCACTCCAATCATGACCAATTAAGTCAGGGAACACTATTAAGCACTGACAAAGACCTCTAATATGGCTTTCAGGTCAGTTTATAAACCTTGTGTACTCAATTCAGTTAAGCTATGTCTTTATCTTTTTTCGTTTTTGTTAGTACATGTTTGAAGGACATAATGGTTCCATTCTTTGTGGAACGTTGATACATGTACCTGACTCATCTTAATTCTTTTTTCTTCTTCATATTGCCACCTGCCTCTATCTTCTGGTCCTCTTCCCTTTTGCAAAGAGTCTATCTTTCTACTTTCTATGGTGTATCTTTTTTCTTTATTTATATTTTGGGACTTTATTTAAGAGAAGCCATGCAATATTTAAACTTGTGTGTGTGTGAGATTTATTTCACTTCATATTATCATCTCAAAATGCATCCATTTTCCTGCAGATCACTCAAGTTTATTCTTCTTGGTGATACAGTAGTACTCCATTGTGTATACATACCACATTCATCTGATGATAGGCAAATAGACTATTTTCAAGGTTTAGTTGTTATGAATTATACCACTGCAAATTTCTATAATGATGTCTTTAACTTGTGTATTAAATGAGAGAAAAATTGAAAGTTTTCTTTTCAAAATTAGAAACCAGCTACAATAAGAGAAACAATGTAGTTCTGGCACAACAATGTCTGTATCTTTAGAAAGACTAGCTGAGAACAGTCACTCTGATCCATAATATGAATGCAAATACCACCTTCCAGATGATATCCATCCATCTATCCTTCCTTTGAGATGATTTAGTGAGAACAGTGGTAACAGGAATGAGAAGACGCTTAGAGGCAGTGAAAGGCGTTTTACATACGAACTACAGGAATGAGGCCTGCCCTTGAGGTGTTTTGTTGACTGCTTGATAGTCTAGAGATTGGCTCTCTAGTTCTGGTCACTATCATTTGGTAAGGGACTGAAGACATTGAAATCATTGAAATTTAGATCATTTAATTTGTTTAAATTTCTGCCATTTGTAAGCAGCACTGGGATGTTTTCTTTGGAAGAAAAGCTCCAGGGCAGCTTTGAAAGACAGACGGATGATCACTAGGATCCTTTCCTGCTCTGTCCATCATGGATTTTAAATTCTCCCCTGACTCCCTGGGCTTTGAACTTGTTACTCCAGCTAACTCCCCCTAAAGCACTATACCCTATTCTAATCACTCTAAATTCACTTTTATCCAGTCATCACTTACAGTCATCCAGTTCTTTCATAGGAAGCATCAGATGCAACAAAGATAAGCTATTTTAATGCAATTTATATGGTCATTAAGCTATTTAAATATAACTTATATAGATTCATTATATTTCATCCTGTATAGGATGAACTTTGATCTTGTACTCAAGGAGAGTGTATTCAATATAATGATCATTATCTTTACAATCCAAGACAATAGCAACACAACTAGACACTGCAGGTAGCTAAGATAGATCTGTTCCAAAAGGGAATGGGATCAAGAGATGGAGGAGAGGGCAACGAAGGGAGGCAACAGTGATAAAAAAGAATTAACATGTGTTATGTACATGTTCCAGTTCCCTATGAAGAAATGAGAAATGGAGGCATTTTGTACTGCAATCATACTAATAAAAATATTTTTTAAAAACTTAAATTAGAATTCTTTAGGATCTCTTTTGACCATGATACTACCTGACCTACTAGACTAGTCTAAAGTTGCTATTAGGCATATCAAAAGAAGCATTGAGGCTAGGAATTACTCCCAACCTATCAAGATAGGTATATGTAACTCCACTGCTCTTTCATTCTAATCACTGGCTAAGATATGATCATGAAAGTAGGAACTATTTGAGGGATCTACCATATTCAGTTACCAAACTACCTTTACCATGATGCATACATGAGAAGTGAGGGAGGTGAGGTCAGAACTTTTATTTCAGTATTTTTTTTTTAAAAAAGACTATGCCATTTAATGACACCAGAATTAAAGAATGAAAAAAAATCACTAAATATTTTTATATTAACTAACAGAATAATGACATATTTTGATTGCAGGCCCACTGTTGGGTTACCTTTGATAAAAAACAGTTGTGTAAGTGTTAGTATGGTTAATGATCGTCAAAGGTAAACCCATAAAACAGTAATTTCTTGGGCCACAGTGATGTACCTGGAGGTGGCAGCTCAGACTAGAGTAATAATAGTTTCATGTCCCTACCCCTAAGTTTATTCTCCCAGAGACAATATCTCAGACAGCCTTAGGTAGCTGCTGCCCATAGTATGCACCTTGCCATACAGCAAAGGAGTGACCTGAGGAAAAGCTTGTGACTCTTAATAAACTATGCCTTAGGTCCTCTAGACTTCACTAGTAATATGGGCAAGACCTAAAGAGGTTTCCCATTAAGTCTTGGATATTAGAACTTTCTTTCAACATCTAGAAGACAGAAGAGAGGGGAAAGTGTCCTTACCTACAACAGTGTCATGAAAAGGACTAGGCTAGGTAGTTGGCTAAGCAAGGAAATAATACAGTTACCCAAAATGAAAGGCAAAGTGAATTATCTATAAAAGCAGTTACTAAAATCATTCATACAAGGCGGAGAACAAGTAATGTTTAATGGAAGTAACTATCAAGTCTTTTGTTTAAACTGCTTCTACAGCAGAAAGTCTTAGTTTGAGGTTTCTAGAGAACTTATGAATTAAGTAAAGGGCTAAGAGTGTCTGTCTATGAACTTTAAACCAAAAGAAAATAAAGGGTTGACTAGGTACTTATGTGGAGCAACAATGCACTTGTAGGTCATTGATTTCATTATAAGACAATAGTCTTTGTCTCTAGAATACACTGCCAGCCGTTTGGGTACTGAGATTTTAACCTAGAGCCTCCGTAGAGAGCTAACATTCTCAGTCTTTAAGCATACTTATTTTCACTGTTTGGGGATCTTTCTTTTTCTTCATCCTTACAGGAACAGAATAAAAAGGTAAGTCAGTGTAGGCTTTCAAAATCTGTGCTTTCATCTATTTAGGTTTTCTGTAACTGAGTGATGAAATATAAAATATGTCTCTCTGTAATTTGCTTTGCCAGGTTGTGAGTCAAACTGCCTGTGAGCAAAGCTGGAAAGGGCAGTAAAAATTTTATTATGAATATTGTGAATAATAATCTTAATTAATACTTACTGAGCACTTCCTGTATGTCTCATGGAGGAAAGTGCTTAATATTCCTTTCCCTAATTAATCTAGGCTATACATTTAAGAAAACATTACTATCACGCCTGTTTTAATTTGCAGGAACCAGTGTTGCTAAGGTAGTTTATTAACCCAGGTTGCTCAGCTAGTCAGTAGATCGAACTCATAGTCCTTATCACTCTCTTTGGAAGGTGAAGAGTTTTATTGAATCTTAAGTAGTCAGTAGTTGTGTAATTTTTTTCCAACTCATTTGCCATCATTAGTGACCAACTTGCAATCACATGTTACTTTCTCCCCAGCACAGGGTCTTTTCCAAGTGCAAATCAAGGAAGCCCTCTGAAGCCACTATTCGAAGAATTGCTGATAGGAGCCTACCACTCAGGACCTCTCCAAGATAACTCATGGTAGTGACAAGTGCCTGAGTTCTGCTCCATGCAATTCCCGTACACAGAACTTTCACCATACACAGAATCTTGGATCAGAATGGTTTTTTTCAGCCTCTGGACTTTTCCTGTACTTTATTTTACACAAATTACCTCTAATAGAATCCAAAGTTTAATCTTGTTTTCTCCTTTACTCATAGGATTTTGCCTACTTCAGTGAATTTTGGTATTACACAGGTTGAGAAATATATGCTAATTTAACATGTAGAAATTTGCTACTATTTGGAATAAGTTTTATAATTTTCTCAAATTGAAATGTATGACTCTTTGTTACTGTTTTTATAAATTCAACCCTTTTTGCCTAAGGACAGAATGTTCAAAGTGTGGGAAGACTTGAGCTATGGACTCTGATGATGTCAACTACCGTCTTCCTCACATATAAAGAACAATACATTACACTCCAGCTGAGTCAGAGATAGATGCATCAACCCTATAATATTATATTCCCACATTGGATTTACATGCCCCAGAAGAATAGTCACAACTTGTAGCCTTTTCAAATGTGTATATTAATCATCTGGTTGTGCTGCCTACATTTTTGCCACTCTAGGCAATTACTGAATTTCTGCTTAACTAAACAACATGTTAGATTCTCATTTCATTAGCTTTTCTCCTATCTTGTTTTCACTTATTTGAAAGTTCTGTCAAGATTATTTCCTATCACAAATTTTTAAAAGTTTTTAAAACTGAACACAGTGATATTTTTCTTTACCTAACTAGTGGCTTTTGAAATAAGATGTTATAACTCTCTTCTGAGGTTTCTTATTTCTAATAATATATTGTGTGAAGAAATACATCATTACCAGGCTTTTAAATATATACTGTAAATATAATGTGTAAGTAGTATAATAAAACAATCCTCAGGGCATTTAGGAGTTGGATATAAAGCAAAATATCTGAAGGAAAGAAATCTCTCCATATATGAAGTTGCTAAAATTATTTTTGCTCACCTTTCAATCTTTTTCTTTCCTAATTATCTCAGTAGAAGTGCCCTCAAAGGCTTTCAAGTGAAAATTTATAATCAATGGCTGTATGTGCATTATTGTGAACAGTACCACTTGAGAACACTTTGTAATCATTAAATTCTAAGAGTAAAGTGGTAGCAAAAGGTAAGAAATTTAACAAATAGTTATTTTGGAGACAAGAAGCGATTCTGGAGATCACAACCATACATAGATAAGACTGCTAATGCAGGCACCATAATTACACACATGTGCATGCTGATTCTGCAAGAATAGTTGAAACCACAGTTCCCAGGAGTCAAGCAGAAATGAAAGTTGAGTTGCTTACTTTGTAAACTTTTAATGAGTATAAGCATGTCCTTTAAAGCCATGTTTCTATGTCAATAATTTTTCAGATTATTTTCTTCTTACTAGGCTCTTCTCAGCTTCTTCAATGTGTTGTACTCAGTCCTAAAAAACAATAAAAATAAGCATACATAATTATTGTCAGCTGTGGAGAATACTTAAAAATTTAAACAATTCCAACAGTTAATTCTTCAAAAATCTTTATTGAAAATTGCTAGCATTAACCGAGTTCTGCTATTTTTTGTCAGTTCTTTATCTTCTTTCTTCTTGTTTTGAAAACTGCAATTGACATTAATATTGATTGTGTAGTCAGCTTTCAGTAACGTCCTGCTTTGTAATTCATTTATAGGTTTATCACAAATGTCCATGTCTACCAGAAGGAAATCAATGGTCTAGACAGATGGAATACATACGGTTTAAGCCAGTGCTGACCTGTGTGAGCTATGCACAAGCATAAATGAAGTGTTCATACATTTTGATTGCAGAGTCTGCTTCCTGCTTTCATATTCAGTATTTCCTTCTTTCCATGTACAAGGCCTACATGTGCAGACTCTTTCCTAATTTCCCAGCTAAATTCTTAACATTTCCCACCTAATTCCCTGACTGGCTGTCAAACTGAATGGCCGTGTGCTGCTCATACATTTCAAGGATGCACCCATCTCAGTTGTCTCAGCATTTACTGTCTTTCATGAAAGCTCATTGTAATAGACGTTTTTATGGCTTCATTTACTCACTTCATTCACATATTGCTCATCAGTATTTCTTGACACCCAACATATAAATCTATGCCCCATCATGGAGTTTTATTATTCTGCGCAGAGCTAATAACTACCTGACAGATTGCTGCTCAGTTGCTTTTTTATCACTGCTTTTTAAAAATTGTGTCTCCATTACAATGTACATTTCATGACAGTGTTATTTCCTCTAGCATGTAATAATTGGTTTGCAAAACTATAAATGCAATATGGAAGACACCTTCATTTTAAATTCAGAATATTTCAAATGTAAGAGACTAAATTAAATAGCATTATTGACTATTTTAAATCACATATAAAAGTGGCTGAGGTAAATGAGTAAAAATTGTTGTATACAGTATAACATGAAAGATAATATTGATTGTTGGGACTTGATCAAATCTTGTAAAAATTTGTATATTTTAAAAATGGCTTCTAAACTACATCATGTTTGTCAGTGATTAAAAAATAATAGATTATTTTGGCTCATTTGTTTCTGACCTTTTTCTCATGTTTCTTCTATTTACTTCTTCCATGCAACACACATTTTGGAATGCTCATTATATGTTACACAATGTGGACATGGATAAATGAGATCCAAAGTCTAAAAGAGCTTATTTTTCTGATTGGAAATAAAAGCACATCTAAAAAAATACTATTAAAGATATGTGAATTGTTGAAAACAGAAAGGCACTGACAATTGCCCCATGATAAGTTATACACATTATGTTTAATAAATGTAAATAATTATGTTTAATAGAATCTCAGCAGTGTATTTTATGACTCCAAGTAATAAAGAAACGGATAAACAATTCTGAATTAATCAATAGATGCCATAGTAAGCAACTATCACCACTAAATTTTCAGTATCTATAAGTTTCAAGTGAAAAAACATTCTCTGGAATGATATTTTCATGCAAGTATTAGAACTATTCTGTAGAAATGTTCTAAAATACGAATTTAAAGTATACTTTAGTATAGTTCTTTTATCCTTACTATAATTGCTCATTGGCATTTAAATTAATGATTAATAGTTTCATATCTAAAAGTAAATCTTTTTGAATAAATTAAACAGCTCAGGACTTAGTTTTTGTTTTCCTGGCAAGTCATTTCGTCCTAAGGCATTATGTCATAGCTCTGCCTATTTTTGATAATAAAAATGATTAATGTGTGGAAACAAGAGAATATGGCAATTATTTTAGGGCATTAATTGCAGTCATGAAATAATCTCCTTCTTTCCCCCAATAGCAAGAGCCTATGTTTGGTTTTCTTCCCATTAATTGTATAGTTCTTTTCCATTCTAATAATAACCTATGATCTGCAGCCTTAATCATGATAAGCAGACTCAAATCACTTAATCTCATCACAGTGTTGGATAAACACTTCTGATTTAAATTTCAATAATTCTACATTAGCATTGCTGCTATGAGACTTAGATGTCTGATGGAAATTCTACATAGGGATCACTTAGTAATTGCTAGTTTCATTGGCATTTATGTTACTGCTGTGGTTAGCTGGGTGCCAGAAACACAAGCTCTAGAGAACAAGCCAGGCCCAGCTTGCATGATCATTGCTGTTCCCCTATTACAGATGTCATAAAAATAAAATCAAAGTCTCTCAAGAGAGTGCTCAGACTGCCTGAAAATCTCACAGAATTTTTGAATCATGGAAATTTCAAGATAAGACAGCTCTATTAGATTAACCAACCTCCTGCTTCTCTCTTTCTCTTGAGGAACTGTTCCCTTAATGACAATTTTGATTGTTTTCTCTAGCTACTGAAGTGATATGGTTGTAAGACTTTTGCACATCCCCCAGTGCAATTTTTTTGTGCACTAATCCATTTCATTGTTGGGATGTGCATCCTAATTTTATGCTGTTCTCTTCGATTGACCTTTTTTTTTTTTTTTGGACCTTTTGTTTCTACACCTTATATGCAAACCACATTCCAAACTAAGCATTGCATTTATTCTATTGATATTCAAATTGTGGGAAAAAGAAAAATTATGAAAAGGGAAAGTTTGGTCAACTGAAATCTTATTCAACTGAGAAATTCTCTTACTTTTAATGTCTTTAAAAACCACTAGAATCATTACATTGTTATCTCTTCTTCCATGTTTATATTAACATAATGAGCAACCTTGATGACAGAGATTCACTTGTACCTCCTTTTTGGTGCAAGAAAGGGTAGAACAAATATTCTACTGGCCAATATGAAAAAATAAGTATGCATTTCTCAAACTGTGGATCACTTTGGTCTCCTCTTAGTTGGGGGTACAACATATTCTTTCTCAGTCTCTAAAATATCCTTGAAGCACGGATCAACTTTGAATTATCTTTGAAAATAGTTTCCCATAGAAGTAGCTAGTGACTGAAACTGGATAGATTATTTTTAAAAAAATAATGAAACTAGGTTTTATATTCTGTCATGTGATTATTAGTAACATCTTCTCCCCATGAAGAATAGAAGATTAATAATAGCAACATTATTACTTATCTTTATTTAATAGTTATCTTGGATCAGACGTTTTGCTAAGTATTTTACTTATAGTATTTCAGTTATTTCTCAGGATTCCAAATACTATTATTTCCCTTTTAATCAGATAAGAGAACTACAGCTTAGAGGAAGGCATAAGTAATTCAGCCATCTAGTGAAAATATCTCATTCTGAATCATAACTTTAACTGCACTGTTGGTATTTATTTTTAAAAATTAATAATTACTAAATGTGTGGATGTTGAATAAACTAAATTTGCCCTTTAATTACTATGTGATTGCATAAATGAAATTTAAAAACTTTTCAAAATATTAAGTGTGGACAAAATACAGTTAAGCATTTGACATTTCTTTTCTGTTGTATTAGAATTCAGAAGTCTATTGAAAATAATATAAATCCTATAGCACTTGGACTTTAGTTCCAGGCACAGTTTAAATCTTCTTGTAAGATTTTCCTGCTGGTATCAGTGTAAATACAGAGACTGCCAGGTAGCCTTTGCTAAAGTAAACTTGGAAGATATATTGTACTAAACAACGCAGAGTGGGACAAAGGTCTAAGCAGACAGAGATGGCCCAGAGCTGGGTTCTGACTGTGTAACTGGGGAAAAATTATGAAGCATTTAAAATAATTTTTGGTTATAGTTTGCAAATATGAGTGTTGAGAAGATATTTAATGAGTTCCTACATATCCATCTTTTGATTCAATCACTATCAGTAAAAAAATTCTTATTCTTTGTAGGATTCAATCAAATTCTTAACATGGTAACGTTTCACTAATAATTTATTCTATATTCTTTTTCAAATAATTGAATTTCCTCTTTAAACATAGTATTATTATCATAATCTAATAAAATTAAGCACATCTAATACTGGATTCATGTTTCAATTTCCCAGATTATCTAAAAAATATTTCTTTTTATTTGGCAGGTTTAAGTCAGAAATCAATGAATATGTACCTTGAATTTTTGTACTAGTCTCTAATTTTTAACTTTAAAATTCTAAATAATTTTGGAAGTATTAATATTTCCAAAGTAATAGCCAGCTTCCTTGAGTAGTAATGTCTTACTGAACTGTAGAGCAAGTATCAAAATGAAGAAGTTACACTGATCCCATTTTTATTTTTTTTTTGTACCAGGGATCAAACTCATGACCTTATGCTTACCAGGCAGGCACTTACATCACTGAGCTAAATACCAAGCCCCTGATCCCAATATTATTAATGAACTTACTGACTGATGAAATACAGATTTCACCAGTTATTTCACTAATGCCTTTGCTTCAAGGGTGCAATAATGATATTGTTTCCCCTCAATATCATTTAGTTAATGAAAACTAGCAAATAATTGATGGATAAAATGCTTTGTATTCTGAACTTCTTTTGCTATTTCTGCTTGATACTATTGAATATGTATCTCTATGTATTTGTTCTATGAATTGGAAGATAGATGACATGGTTTCATTTATTTCAAACTCATCGTTCTTGACACAAATACTTAAATGGTGATGTTCTATTGCAACAAGAAACACTGATTCATGTTCTCTATTTTGTGGAGAAAATGCCTCTCTCTATGCTGATCAGGCTGGCCTTGAACTGACTCTGTAACTCATGCCTGCCTCTGACTCACAATCTTCCTTCCTCAGCCTACCAAGTACTCAGATTACCGGTGTGCACCACTGCCTCTGGCTTGCAAGTATATATTTTGTCCCATTTCAGTGCTGTGTAGAGGTTAGAAAATGCAAATAGGTACAGCCCCGGTGTTGTATTTTGAATTTCTCTATCAGCCATATTACTATGGTCTTCATATATATTGACAATCACGGTCTGTATCATTATTTCATTTGGAGTTCAAAATGGTATTGACATTCATTTTATTGCTTCTTCTAAAATGTATTATCTGGAACTACTCTTTAAACAAAAATTTGTCATTAACAACAAGAATTACTTACCTTGACTTCTAATCGTTCACTATTTAATTGCCAACTTTTAGAGAAAATAGTTGGTGCTCTAGCTACCTCCACTGTAAATGAGAGGTATTATTTGATTTGATATCCATGCATATGATTTTTATCTTAATGGGTTCCTGATTTTTTTACAGTTTTTCTGTCAGTTGCACTCATTATTATTTTTCAAGCTCAAACCCCCCACTTTCTATACTAGCTGAATCAAGCTGGTTATTGTGTTCTTTCCACACAGCTCTATTAGACATGGACTCTTGTTTTGCTGCACAAGTTATCCATGTCTTATCTTGTGCATTTCTTGCCCCAGATATATAATGAGCCAATTTTTCAAAGGACTAAGTTCTTTTTTTTTTTTAATTGCATTGATGGATCAGAGCCTGGACACAGAATGAAAACTCTGACACTGTTTCTTTGAAGTGTGCTGTTTTCTTGGCAAGTTTATTAAGCAATTGCCAATTAGAAAGTAATTGACCACAAAAATTTAGAGGTTGGGAATATTATTTTAAAATGTTTTCTGTATATCCTTTACAAGCCAAACTATCTACCAATCACTTTCTGTACATTAGTTTAAGGAATATGGTACTAGTTATAGCTTACGAATTCCTTGGGATGGCTTCTTAACTTAAAGGAAACAGTCTGTCTTCAAAGCTTATATTGATTGAATGGAAATTCTGGACCAAAACCTTTCTCAAAAAGTAATAAAGAATATATACACATTTTTAAAGATCAGTGTACATCTTTCGGACAGTAAAGCTGTATCGAAGAAGGCGGTAATATTGCTATCTTATTTCTGGACTCACAACACTTCAGCATGGCATTGTTACTGTTCACAACTTACAGTATACTTGTTAAACTGAATGATGTTCTCCATAAAAAATATAAACAATGAGAAGCACTGTCATGTTTTTCTAACTCAAATAATTACTTTTGGAGTGTATCTGCAGATATTTACAAATGAACCTGAACAGATTTTCGAATACCAGGGTGGAGTAAATCTTACATACATAATCACTGACATTTTTGATATATGAAATTAAAACAGCAATGCCAAAGGAGATACTCATAATGCATTTATTTCTGACCTTTGTGCTTCTTATTTCTCTGGAAGCCCTAGGCATGTCAGCTAGCTCTTGCTGACCCAGGATGGCATTTACACACATTTTATTCATTTTCTCTCACTGACAAAATGAAATGGTAGTATGACAAATACTACAAGAATTAAATCAAAGAAAATCTAGCCACTCATTATTTTGAAGAAAATAGATATCTTTTCTTTGCCTTTGATTCATTGACAAAATGAACTGAAATGAGTTTAGCCAGGGTATTGTACAGCTGTATCTGAATACCTTACTCTCATAATGGATACTGTATTATATTGGAAGGAGAGAAAATGTAGATTACAAAAGTAAAATTCTGATTTCTCCAAGTAAGTTAATTATTTTAGTCAGTATGAAAATCATATGTATATGTATTAAAATTGCTCTATTAAAGTGACATATATGAAATATATTTTCCAAAAGTCAGCAGATGATGGTACAGTACAGAAACATTGAATAAAATAAATTTGGTATAGAAGACAAATAAGGTTTGTTATACTGAGATTAACTGATTTTCAGCTAAAGTATTATTTGACTGGTGACTCTTTATGAAAAATTGGGTATTTGAAATTTTATTTAAACATTAACATAAAATTATTATGAATTGATCACAGAAAACTAATATACAGTATGTATTACTCAACATACTAATATATGATATTTTTATAACAAAGAATCTACTTTTATGAAGTATAGATCATAATATCATTTGATTTATTATTTTTCCTTTTGAGATACAGGGGATCCAATGCAGGGTATTGAGAAGCTACATAGCAGTCTAGCCAATGATATCTAATTTTAGACTCCTGGAATTTTAAAAGATATTTCGAATACTTTATGTCTCAAAATAATATTAATGGGACACTAACAAAGTATGGTGTATAAAATCATGCATATGCAACACTGAGTTGACTTTTAAGCTTTTACTAGTGTAAATTAATGTTTTATATGAATAAACACCTGCCAAGAAAAAAGATAATGGCAAAAGACAGAGCAGTTAATATTGACAAAAATTAGAGCATAAAAGTGTGTTTAAATAAAGAAGAAAAAAGAGGTAAAAAGGACTGAGATACTAAAGTGACTTGTATATACTGTTTCTCTAATACCTAATCAATAACCAAAGTCCAGAAATAACTTACGGTTTGTTTGTTCAACCCTTTATCTTAGCCAACAAATGTTTTCCACTCATTTACCATGTAGCTAACACAAATACTCTAATTTGTATAATTTCCTGTCCCTTACTTATCTGATGTCATCAATCTTTGAGTACACTGATTCCTTGTGTTTCACTGACCCTTCAATTACATAACTTACGTAATGTAAGTTCAGTTCATATATTCTTCCTTGTAAATAGTATCCCTGATCACTCCCATTTTGCTCTATATTAATTAGCATCTCTTTCTCTTATCTCAATATTTACACACATTCTTGTATATATAAATTAATATTTTATGGTTTGTGTAATATTTGCTTATAAGTTATCTTCCATAGAAGACAGTGATCTCTGGGCTGTGAGGGGTTTTATTTCACTTAATCACCTCTATTCTCATCACCTTTCAGTGTTTAAAATATAAGAATTACTCAGAATGGTTGCCTAACTGAATGAGTACAGAGAGAAGTTTCACTTTCTTGAAGTAAAACCCACTAGCATGTTCAGTGTCTGATTTAGTTACAAGGAATGCAACTCTGAAAAAGTCTGTCTGCCTTTAAGTTACCTTGATTTTGAGAATACATCATTGTAATATGATTTTATTGATATTTAGTCATGATACTGTCATACTAGTCTACTTAAATATTAAATATTGGCTCTTCATTTCAATAAAGTAAAATTTATGTTACACATCAAAGTCCCACTATCTTAGCCTTTTTAATGTAATTTGAACCAACTGTTCCCTGAAGTTAGATACCAAAATCAAACCCATGAGAGATATTTAAGAAGCTCAGTATACACTTAGCTTATGATAGTATTCTTCATATTAAGTATAAATGCATTTATAAAATGTGAATAAAAAGAGTGTATATTTTTTATGCCACATGATATCAGCTTTCATGAATGAAAACCAGAAAGTAGAGTCATCATATTTTCCTTATTTTTAGTAGTTTGTGGCTTGTTTCTAACTGATTCTCTTTAGTTCATTCAACATTTTTTTCTAGCTTCCATTTTGGGCATTTTGATAAGCAAAACTCAGCTTGAAACATTCTTGCCCCAAACACCATTTCTTTATAATCTCTGTGATTTATCAGCCTTGCAAATTTTACTGAACTTTCTTAACATTTCATGATCAGAATAAATGTCATAAATTTGTGTTCCAATAGGAACTGGGGTGAAGTTTATCAAACTTTGCTTAAATGTTGTATTTAAAAATGTATTTTTTGCTGGAGTTGTAAATTCTTAAGAGTGGAGACCAAAATGTTTTGTTCACCAGTTTATTTACCATCAACTCCTAGTGTAAAGGTTAATGCTTCATGTGTGAATGAACGTGCTAATGACCAACCTGAAAATATCAGATGTGTAAGTAGCAAGATGCAATTTTTGAGGAGCTAATCACAAGAATGAATATTCAGAGATTCTAGGACTTTTGTGATATTTTTTGTTAGTTGTTGTTGTTATAAGTTACAATAACAAATAAGTTTAATTGTACTTGAACCAAGAGTATAGAGCTTAGACATTGTCAAAGGAACAGTGGTACTAAAGCTTATGATTTGCTATTTTGAAACAAATATTTCTCTTCCAATTTTTTTGTACTTATAGATAGTCATGTTCCATACTTAGTTAACTCAGCAAAGAGTGAGAAAGAAACAGACTGGTTGAAGCTCTTAACTAATTTTCCAATATCATCATTGGTGGCTTGGTTACTAATCAAGATTCAGGAGTTATTTTGAGGACCAAGTTTGTGCTAGACTCAACTACGAGAAAAGGCACTGATGAGTAATGTTTGGGTTACTTTTCTTATTGCTCAAACAAAATACATGACATCCAAAGTTAAAGGAGGAATGGTTTATTTAACTCAAAGTTTACAGAGGTTTTGGTTCACTGATGGCTGGTTCCAAAGCAGAGTGACCTGGCAGAGAGGCATTACAGAGGAAAGACAGTTCATGGTGTATAGAAGAGAACAAAGTTGCTAAGTAACTAGGAAGCTAGCAGCTAATCATGAATGACAATCCTTTTTCTATTCCTAGTAATTCAGTCAGGCTGTCTGTTTCTAAAGTGGGTAGCACTCACACCCAGGTTGAGACACCCTTAATCCTACCCAGAACAATGCCTAACCAAGCAGTGGACTAGTAATCACACACCCTTGATCCCAGAATCACACACAATCTAGGTCTCGCTGTCTCTAAAAATTCCAACATCTGACTGAAAAAGGCTTTGGGCAGAACATCTAGATAAGAGCCATAATAATAAGATATAGTGTTTCCCAATTTTATATGTGAAAATTTTCATAAAGAACAGTTTAGATAGCATAGCATTTTGGTCAATCAAAGATGTTTTTTCAGAGTTGTTAACATGGGCAACTAAAATTTACAGAGTAAAGCATGAAAGGAATTTTAAATACTAAACTTATTTTCTTTTTATAAAGTCAAATTTGATGAAGATATTTATTTGAAGTACAGTTCATGGAATTCTACTGATTTAGTTTAATGTGGGAATAACTAGATAATTTATTATGAATTATCTTTAAAATTTACTTTTAGACATAACATTAAATCTGATTTTACATTGAGGAAGAATAACCACATGAAGATACTTTAAATCACCATTTCTCTGACATAAGAATGCAATGAAATTAGTTTGCTGAGAGAGGATATTTTGAGTATGGAGCAGCAATGATGATTTCAAAATGCTGTACTGTGAACTCGCTGTACCGCCAATCCTGTTACACGTACTTACATAGGACATTTTATTTATTTTTAGATAGAACTACCTGATTGTGTGGTCTTTAAAATGCAAGTAACGTATATATCACTAAATGTAACTTCAAAATCATAAACTTGCATATGCTTGTAGTGACAGATCAAGAACAGCTCACATGACATGACAGCTCCAGTCATCATGCAGTTTCCTTTCCAAGCACAAGTCAAAGTGTGTGTCTCCATGTCCTTCATGTGACTTTAGTGGAGAGTTTCCTTTTTTCCCTTGGTACAGTCTGTTCTTTAAGAAGCCTGAGTGTCTCTTCCTGAATCCAGACCTTATTTGAGTTTTTACTTTTATTTTCCATTCTGATAGCATAATATAAACATATAGTTTAACTAACCGTGTCTTCCCACAAACTGAGAAAATCTAATTTCTACAATTGATCAAAAATGTAATTTATAGGCTTTTCTTTTGGGATTGTTTGGTTCTCAATAATTATGTCATTGTTACATTCTAATTTGATCAAAGAAATGCTTGAAAGGCCCTCTGATTCCTTCTGACATACATTTGATAAAATGCATCACCATTCTTTGACTTCATGCTGCGATGCAAAAATATCCGTTCAGATTTCTAAAAGTTGGGCCAGGGATTTAGCTTAGCAGCATAAACACCTGCCTGGCAAGTGCTAGGTCATGAGTTCAATCCCCAGTACCGAAAAAAAAAAAATTTCTAAAAGTGATAATTTTCCTAAACCACTTGAATAGATGTTGTACTAAATAGGCTGCCTCGCTCAGATAATGAAATTGTTTCTCCTTGACAGGTTTGAGGAGACTAGTGCTACCTTCTGGAAATGACACCTAATTTTTGAAACATAACTTACAGCAGACTTTAAACCACTAAGAGGGTCAGGCTAGCGATATTTAGAGGACATAGGGCAGAAAGATCCGAGTAAAAAAATTTAAGATAGATTTATGCAGCTATGTTTTATAAATATTAAGAATTTTTTAAATTTTTATTAAACATATCTGTTTAAAGACTTAACTCTTAAGTAAGCTTTTCTATTTTAGCTCTAACCAGTCTATTGTGTTTTAATTTATTGTGTCTTAGTAGACATTAGTAAACATAAACACATTTAATGATATATAGTTCATTTGTATACATATACATAATAAGTCATTTTGTTTTCCAATATAAATCTTAATAATTGTAAGGACCAGATACTGGAAGCCAATATATTTTCTGTAACTAACTCAGATTTTATTAGGCACACACAGATCTTGTCAGATATCTATTCATGTGTTAAGTTCAGGAACAAACATTTCTGACTGAATTTCTGTGCTTGAATGCCTTCTTACTATTTACCTTCATTTTAAATGGGTGACAAATTTGACATTTGTGTCACAGTGATGCTGAAATTAATCCTTGGAAGACAAGAAATCATACTAAATTGCTATTCTCAAAATAGTCATTATAATAGCTTATCTGTTATTGCTTATATTTTAAAATTACAAAGTATTATTTTCATAGTATTGGTTTCATTGACAAGAACCTTCATACTATGTTTTTAGTAGATGTTAAGAGCTGCAAATATGCTGATGAAATTTTCAGTAAACTTAGCTCTCTCCTCCAGCAGCAAAAGTCTCTCAAGATATGCTTCTATATAACTGATTTTACATAATATTAGATCTGAAGGAAAATAACTTTAAAAATACTGAAGAGTGATATGTTTTCTTTCACCATACCATCACGATTCTGTTATTTGCCTCCTTGGTGAATTAGAGGTTGAAAATATTTAGTGAGACCCCAGAATAGGGGTACCAAGGACTGAAATTCCAATATTATTTTTGAGTGACAGTAGAGAAAAGACAGATGGCTTTTTCCCTCACATATTCTAATAGCAACCAAACTGTTAATTAGAATAAGAGGTAACACACGGTGTTCCCTACACCTGTTCAGAGAATTAAATTCATCTGGATAATTTAGATACTATCTCAGTTCTCTTCATTTCAGTGCAAGAATATAGACTCCTTCTGTGTTATCTAGTTATTGGCTCTGTGACCACTTCATGTTGCTGTTGTCGACATCATGATTAAATCAGTTTGTATCATGAAACATTGAATAAGGTTGACACATGTACATGAGGTAACTTGTTTATGTCTCAGTTTCCCTTTTTTGTCACAAGTTAAAATTTTAGTGTATGTTTCCTAACATATGCTAAAGTTAAGTTGGCTTCTCCAACTAAAATTAGCATATATTAAGTGTACTACTCAGGTTATAAGTTTCTTAAAAGGGACACCATTGTTGTCTCATCAGAGCTTATTAAAGTAATTTTCTTTGCTCCTTTTTTCTCTCATATTATTAGAAAAACTTATTTTTCAACAACTTATTGATTTTAAGAAAGTGAATGACTTTCATTAAAACTATATTTTAAATATCATCAAAGATTTTTAATACCTGTTTGTCCAGAAAAGAACCTCGGAAGAACAATCACATCAACATGCACATCACATACACCATTTCAAACAATTTATTTAATGTGATTAGTTGGCTGAGACCCAGCCAGTGCTCTGTCAGCAGACTGAGAGTAAAACAAAGAGGTTTTAATTAATGAAATTAATGCCAGATTTAGAAACTTGAGGCTGGAGGTGACACTTTGGTCCTAATATTTTCTTTGCACTTTGCACAATGGAGAGGCAGTTTAGTTGCCAGTAATTTTTCTTAGCTTCATGGCACAAGAATAGATGGGAATGGTTATTTTTCTTATGCTACTAGATGCTAGGATTGTTGACAGGCATGATGATGCAACGCTGTCAGATAAAAGTAATCAGAAATTTCAGAAAATAAAAAGGGTATGATTTAATTTTCTACTTTATCTTGCCTTTCTTAGAAGACATACAAGTAAAATTTCAGAGCTTGTCCAAATCATCATTCTAAAAATAAGGAGTTGTTAGTGGTCAGTCTTCCTTACTTTCTAAATTCAATTGGTTATCAAATCCTACTAAAATTTTTTCCTAAATATCTTTTTGATCTCTCTCCATTGTCATTTGTTTTGTCTTTGTCTGTTAATTCCTTTTTCTACCTGAACTACTTCCTTAATCATGTTCTAATAAGGTATTTTCTCCATGGAGTGGCTCATTATCTCTGCAAAATACTATCAGACTGTGTCACAGTCTTTGCTACAACACATAAATTGCCCCCCACTGAATGGACTAACATTTTTTCAGGTGATAGTACAATTTCTCTTCTATATACAACACCAACTACTCCTCATAGAGGTTTACTCAGCATCCAAAGGAAATGGAAAAGATAACTTTTAAATATGCAAATTATTTCATATAAGACAACTGTGGTGTCAGAAAAGCAGTAAAGCAATAATAATGATGAAAATAATAATATTGATAACCACATTTTTATCAAGTATCCCTTGAAAGAGAATCGTGATTATAATTAAAAAAAGAGTTTTAAGTCAGGATAAATTATCTGGATTTGCTGTTGAAGGCTGGGATAGGGAATAGATTGCAGAGGGAGAGCAGGAGACCAGCTGAAGGACTGTGTCCGGTGCACCATCAGAATGGATGAAATGTGTGATGAGATGAAATAAAAAAATGCATACAAAAGGTGTACACAGTGTGTATTCTGCTTCCAAAGTCTGTAAGAGCGTTCATTAAGAAGGTTAAAAAATATTTTAAAAGTTCATAAATATTAAAGCAATATCATCGTGATAATGGGAAATCATTTTCATTGCACATGCTGTCCACTTCAGGGAGACTTCCTTTGATGGCACTATGACATTGTAGGAGCAAAAGTTTGGAACAGAAAGGGATATAGAATTATGATTAAAAAATATGGAAATGATTTGTGCCAGAGAGTCACTGAAGCATGAGATTTATAGTTATATTAAATCCACTTCTAGTAAATTAAAGTTTTAAATGCTTACTTTATGCTTCTCTTGAAAATACTTGTGTGCATTCCCCTTGATCGAATGGTGATGGGGACATTTCTTCACTAATGTTGTTGCATAGTGCCACAAAACTATTGGACTCAGAACTTACAAAATATTACTTTATAGCAAGCTCTACTTCCAGCATTCAGAGAGTATTTTATGTACATTAATTTAATGTCTGAAGGTAGATTAGAAAACAATGTATGTTATTTAAGGGAAGAAGAATATTGAAAAGGTCATGATAGAAACCTACAAAGGACTAGAAATCATCTGTATCAGAGAGAATGGAGAAGATGAAATAAAGTTAATGGCTTCAAATTAGAAAAGGGATTTTAAAATTAAGAATAGTTACATAATTTTAGCTTTGTAAAAAACTTTTATAGTGGACTTAAGCTAGGGAAATTAGCTTAGAAGATGTAGAAAATGTGTTCTCTCCATTTACTTCATGGAGTATGCTGCTGAGGACATTCAAATTTTAAAGCAACAAATAAAGTGTTTGACTATTGTATACCTTTTTGTTTGTCTTTTAATGGTAACTTTTAAAAAGGTTATAAAACTGTATATGTATATATGTTTTTAATTAATTTTTTCAAATGATACATAAAAACATAAATTTTACATAATTATGAGGTCCTATGTTATGTTTTGATACATATGCTTGCATTGCATAATATTTAAAATAGGTTAAACATATCTGTCTCCACAAACATTTATCATTTCCTCATGATGAAAGCACTCAAAATCCTTTCTTCTGGCTTCTTAAAATATATAGTACATTAGCATTTTTCATAGCTACCTATTGTCTAATTGTACATCAGAACTTCTTACTCCTGCCTAACTGAAAATTAGCATCCACTGACAAACGTCACTCCATGCCTCTTTTGTTTCTGTCTCCAGCCTGCAGTGATCACCATTCCGCTCTCAACTTATATAAATCAACAATTATATTCCACATATGTATGAGCCCAAGTGGCGCATGTTTTTATACTCTTGGGTTATTATGTTTAACACAGTGATCTCTAGTGCCTCATGCGTTGTCACACATGACAAGATTTCATGCTTTCCAGATAGCATTCCACTGTGGCTGCATGTCACATTTTATTCATCATTTAATAGACTAATAATTAGATTGTCTCTATTTGTTGGCTATTATGAATAGGGTTGTAGTAAAAACCCTTAAATTATGGCTTCATGAATTGTCATAATCAAATTTTAACATTGTTAACAAAAGCAAACAGATTTAGTGGTTTTTATTTAAATAGCTTTTAACCATCATACCATGACTTGTAGGTGCACATTTGTGGCCTAGTGAAACCTTTGAAATGTAGTGTGTCATCCTGGATAAGGGCTCTGCCAAATAATTCACAGGAAAGACCTAAAGTGGTTCCTATGTTTCTGAGTGGTGTGAACTTTAGTAAATTATATAATTTCTTTCACATATATGACTTTATGTTTATTTGCGTATTTTACATATTTTTAATTTTTACATTTTTATATAGGAATGTGAGGTTCTCAGCAAACTTGCACAGGAAGTACAGAGTCCTTAGAAATTCCCCTACCCTGTCCTAGCTTCCCTAACCCTCAATATCCAGCATCAGTATTACACATCTGTCATAATCAATGAATAACAATGCTAAATACTTATCAACTGAAGACCACAGTTTACATCAGCGTTCATGATTTGGGTTGAGCATTCTGAAGTTCGACAAATGCACGACTTTTTGTATCCGCACTGCGAGAGCATACAGAATAATTTCACTGCTCTAGAACTTGCTAATGTTCAACCCATTCTTCCCTCCCTCCCCTAACCCTTTGCAATCATTGATATTTTTCTGTCCCCATAGCTGCATTTCCCAGGATATTAGATAGTTAAAATAATACAGTACGTAACCTTTCAGACTGGCTTCTTTTAATTAATAATATCCTTCATGTCTTTTCAGAATTAATAGTTCATTTTATTATTACTGACTCCATAGTGAAAATATCACAGCTTAGTTAATTGTTTATCTCCTAAAGGCCTTAGTAGCTTCCAAGTTTGGAGCATCATGAATAAAGTATTTCCATGAAGCTTCTTGCATGAAACGAAACTTTCAACTTCTTTGTGAAAATATGGAATGTTTTTGCTGAGTAAGATGACAATATGTAATTTATCAACTAGTGATTTCTTAGAGTTAATTTTTTTGGAAATTCTGTATTATTACTACCCTTTTTCTGTTTTGCTTTTTTTTCTTTACATTTTAAAAAAAAAGATCATTTTATTTATTACTGAAAAAAAAAGTGAATGTTTGCCTTTATAAGAAATTGGCTGTTTTTCCAAAGTAGCTATGATATTTTTGTAATCCTTTTCCCCAGCAATGAATGAAAGTCCTTCGTTGTCCAGCAGCGTTTGTTGACAGTATTTTGGAGTTTAGGCATTTTAAATAAGGGTGTATTGGTATCTCATTGTTGCATTAACTTGCAGTTAACTGAAGCATGTGATGCTGAACATCTTTTTACATCTTTCTTGCTTTAGGTATATCTTCTGTGAGGTGAGGTGTCTGTTCTTATCAATTTCTTATGTATAATATTTCACATGAAAATGAAGACAGTGATTATGTCTTGGAAATTCTGAAAACAAAAATAATCATTTAAAGTTTTTAGAATAGAATATATATGATATGAAGTTTTTAGCATAGAATCTATGCAGCAAATATTGGATGATATTATTAAAGATTATCTACAGTGCTTCATAGTAACACATTTTAAGTAATAATAACTTCTTTCCACCTTGCCAAACAACTTATCTTCCCATTTTTAATATCAAGAATTGTGCAATTTTTCATTTTTATTTGTTTTAAAATAATTTTACTATTATTGATTCATCCTTTAAATATAAATGTCTGTTATTTCATCTAAGTTTCAGTTTGACCTTTGACAAATAAATATAGAGATTATTAGCAGCACCAGAAAAATGACTATGTTAACATGTACGAGAGAGTTTAATCATGCATAATGCGTGCATTTTTTTCAAATTAATTGTAACATTATCTTTTGATTATGTTATTAAACAGAGAAAATATTGCTTAAAATAAAGTAACTGCATGGGATTACATTATTTTTGGGTTATTGCTTTTTGTCCTTTACTCAAAAAGTAATGTATTTAAGGATGAGCACCTTTACTAAAAGGCTATTAAAATTGGCAGGACATACAAGAATGTATTTTTTTATTCTGAATGGCCTCAAATTTATACCAGAATTGTGGATATGTATGGTCACAAAGTTAACTTTTTTTTTTTTTTTGCCTTTTTGGGATGGGATCTTGCTATTCAGTTCATGTTGGTCTTGAATTCACTTTGTATTTCAGACTGGTCTGGAACTTGCAATGATCCTCATGCCTCAGCCTCCCAAGTTCTGGGATTACAGGCATACACCACCATGCCCGGCTCCACTTTTTCTTAACTCATTATTATCTTTATCTAATATGTTGTAAGTGGAGATTTTGTTAGAACATTTGATGTCCAATTCTCCAAGTGGATCAACTCACTTAACCTCCCTGCCTCCCCTTTGTTTTTTAAAAGAGTTGGATGTTATTTTTGGATGTTAACTATGTTGGATGTTAATTAAAAACATCAAATATAAATTATTTATATTGTATGTCCTGGAATAATTTTCATAATATTGGCAATTCTGTTCATAAATACCAAAATATTCTGGTATGATAACATTTCCCCAGAAGGTCACCAGACCGTGTGAGAATTTTTCTCCAAGACAATGAATCTGTATATTAAAAAATGACTGCTAATAGATCATTTTAAATTTTGGAATCAGAAAGATAATCTAGGATACCCTGGAAATTGTGGTACATATCAGGAAGAGTTTGATTATCGTTTCCTTTCTGAAAATATCATTTTTGAGCAAGTCACTATGTAAGTATAAAAGCAGTTCATATACTATTTGCCTCATCATTTTCATATCTTTGACTTTTTAACTAATTTACACTGTAGGGAAATTTAAGAGTTTGATTTTAAATGCTGATTTATATTATTCTAGAACATTAAAGCCCTTTGTAAAACTTGCTTATAAATGTTAAAACAAATTATTTGATTTTTTTAAAGTGCATATTTTAAAATACCATGTATTTGTGATTATTACTAACTAGCATTTTTATATCCAAAATCACTCAGAAATAGTTCCCATAAAATTATAGAGATTATACTTTTCATTTAAAGTATATAAATAGCATAACAATAAAATTAGAATCAAAATTCTCTGACCTTTTACTGCAAAGCACAGAGCCAGAACAACTGCTGAATTGCAAATATTTATTCAAGCTCTGTTCTAAGCCTGCAAGCAAACAAAGTGTATTTGAGTTTCTGCCAAGGAGATGTTAAAAAATAGCTATAGTTTGTGATTGAAAAAGATGTGGCAGTCTATATAAAAAGTAAGAGTCATAAGTTAAGAGACAAACAAATTTTAAACTGTCAGATGAAAAATGACTGTAAAGTGTTTTATAAGATGATTAATGCTAGTTACATGAGGGATAGAAATTTCACAAAAACAAACTCAACATAGATCAAATATTCAACTATAACAAAATACCTTATTAATTGTTCTATGGTTTTGTGGATAAATCCAGATAAGCCTCAGCTCTTAGTAATGGTGTCTAGAGATACTTCGGTGTGCATATGATTTCACAAAGGTTTAAAGAGAAAACTAACAGGTTGTCATTAAATGTGATTCATGACCAAGTATGAATTTACTTTCCGTTGGGAATTTTTGATAATTTATATAGCATTATATGTAATTTATTTTGACATTCCTCTTCACCAATAGCATAAGAAGCTCTTAGTGTAGATGTTTTAAAATCAATTTTGAGTTCATGGGTCAAACTAATTAATCCATCATCATTTAGGAGTGCAGATGCATCTCATTGGCATATTAGGCATGCATGAGGCCATGTGTTTGATCCCTAGAACTATAAGGCAGAAAAAAAGATATATCATCATCTGCAGAGCATAAAAATTAATCTGTATCGACACAGTGCAGGTATCTATTATCTTAACAGTTGCATCCCCTAAGATTTGGTTATAGTGGTGGTGAAGTACATTGATGACAATTATATGAGATCTGTACCATACAAAAGTCAACTTCTCCACCAACATTTTTTAGCTTCATTATTATTTTTCTTTTCATCCTACTGTATCTCTTCAGGAATACATTGAGCATCTAATATCCAGTAGAGTGTTAGGTAGTACTAGATAGGTACTAGATGGCTTATTAATAGTACTAGATAGCTTATTCTGATGTATGATTGTAGCTACAGGGAATTAACTGTCTTAAACTCAGGTGCAGCTAATTATGCCTTTGCATATGCATTGTCCCCATCCCAGAACATTGTTTCCACATTGTGAATATGAACTACTGTTCATCTTTCAATAATAGATTTAAAAATAGAATAATGGAAATTGAAAACATTATTCCTTCACCCTATTCCTGCAGCATCTTGTATTTATGCACCTGGAAGGGTACCTGGCAGAAAACAGATACTTAATAAACTATTAAATTTATTGCTGATAAAAGTTAATTATGTGTGACACTGAGACACTTGAAAGTATCTAGTGTGTGAGGAATGTGGGTGTATGCACTCATGTATGTATGTGGTGTGACTATATGAGGCATTTAAAATGTGTTAAGTTAGACTAGAAAAGTCAGGGAAGACTTGGTAGAATTAAATGTATGTGATTTTGTGCTTTAAGTGAAAGGAATCATCAACATGTACAGAGACAGAAAAAAATATCAAGCATTTGAAGCAGCATAAACCAAATAATATGAACAAAAAACAATGGTTCTTCCCAGTGGAAAAGTTCTTCATCTATGATACTCCGCCAGAGCATTCTAGATAAAAATGCTGGTGGTAGAATTGAAGGGATTGGATTTGTATCTTGACAGCACCATCCCATGTCATATGATTTGGGGTATACTGCTTCATCTCCAGATGCTGTGGTATCTGTATTTGCTATCTGAGAAAAAAAGAATAATACATATTGTACTTCATTGCCATAAGGGAGAATTGTATGATAAAATGCATAGATAAGATGTATAATATGGCAAATATTTTTATTACATATTGTAATTACTCTTGTGTGTGAAATGTTTTGAAGAGATTGTAATGGCAATTTAAAAGTAGACCTTAAAGGAAGTAGGAAAACATGTTAGAAAATAACTTTATTTATTTACTTATTTTGTCAGTATCACATTATAATTTGTGACATAAAGCAGGCTTTTTAGAAATGAGGATTAATCTAAACACTCAATCATTGTAATTTGTATGTGACATTTAGAAAAAGTTGACATTTATTTTACTGCTTCATATAATATTTCTAAAATCTTGTACTTCTTCATGAATATTGGTAATATTTACCAACATAATTAGATGTCAGCATCTCCTAACAGATATTATTCCATTTGCTATTTCTTTAAACTAGAAACTTACTATGTTTTCTTTTTGAAAAATAATCTTTTCTGGTCTCGGTTTCATAATATGGGGCCTCCTCTAACTAACTCAATTATATAATGCTTATGCAATTAAGATGTTTTAGAAACTAAAACCATCTTGTAAGGAAAACAAAGAACAATAATATGATTGGATTTAGATAACTTTGGTTTTCATTGTATAATTGACCATGCCAGGATACATGTTTTAGTAGGTGTTTGATGAGGAGAAAATAAAATAAGCAAAAGATGACCTGCAAAAGGAATAATTTCACTGTAAGTCACAGGGATGAGAGTCAGCTGAAAGTGAATTTGGCAAATTCTTGAACACTCCCATAAATGACAGGGAGACCTGAAGGCAGTGCCTTGTCAGCACAGCGAGAAACTAATTGTATTTGTGCATGAGAGTTGCTACATAAAATTAAATTATATTTGTTCAGCGAAGGCCAAGTGCATAGTGACATTAGATTTGACTCAATTCACCAACTGTGTAATAATACACACTCCCTCATACTCGAGGTGATTATAGACTACATGATCTATAGCAACTTGCAAGAGAGTAAAAGGGAAAATCATTTGCTGTTAGTGGATTCTGAGAAAAAGATGATAATTAAAGACTTATTTAAAAGATATCTGAGATAGTAATTTAATTAATTGGAACCCCAATAATAATAATTAATTATAGTCACCAGTGACTCAAACTTGTAACCTGCCAGCTACTCTGATGTACCCCTAAGTGGAGTTCAACATTTATGTTCATAATCTTATAAATTGCATATTATTATCTTTTTGGGTTTTTTTGAGATAGGGTGTCTCTATATAGTTCAGACTAGCCTTGAACTCACTATGTAGCCTGACTGGCTTTGAAATCATTGTGATGCACCTGCCTTAGGATCCCAAGTGCTGGAGTTACAGGCGTGTGCACACACTTGGCATATCATCCTTTATTATTAACAATATATGGTAGCAATTAATGCTCAGATCATTTAAATAACTCATCCAAGATCTAAGAATGCAAGCAGTAATAATTCACATCCCAGAACTCTCATAATTTCACCTAATTCTACTCTGTGCTAAACATATTTTTAGTATGAACTCTTTGTCATATTATTATCTGCCATCTTCATTCATATTCTGTTTTGGAAACCTACCAATCTGTTCTGTTGGTCATTGTTAAAAATCTGTTTTAACTTTTGTTTTGGGAACTCAGAAAATTGAAGTGTTATTTTTTAAATATCAGTTACTAAGTTTCCCTTTAAGGCTTAATTTTCTAACAAATATAGTTACATTTTTCTTCTATTTGTATCTTTTAAAATGTCTTTGAGCTACATTAGGCAATAATGATAAACTGACATCTGAGAGCACATTGTAAGATCAAGTGCTTGTAAACAATAGAGGATGATATAGGGTTGAATACCTGCCAGAAACTTCTTTCTGAAAGTCTGGCTGTGCAAAATATGTCGAGCTGTCAAGGGATTGTATCTATCTGAAAACTACAGTTTGTGGAACCAATTTGTGTATTCTTAATGGCTTTGCAACCTGTATCCCAGTAGAAACTTAATGCCAGTAATAGCTCTAACATTATTGAACTTTGGTGTACACAGTGTATTTGTGTCTTACAAACAAGATTTTAAAATTCATAAGCTCCTTCAGAAAGTTTATAGCTTAAATTTAGGCTCAGCTCACTCTAATGCAATAAGAGAGACAGAGAATGCCAAATGAGCCTCAAAATTACTCTATCTTGAGGCATGGGTAAAATGTGGGAAATACTTTAGAAGAAACAGTTACAGACCTAATTCAATAATCTTCAGAGTAGGGTGAACTAGGGAATTGTTTTTCAATAGGCAACATGCTCTGCATGCTAAGTTATCAGTTGATCAATTATAAAATCAACCACTAACTTGAATAAAAGTATACAAAATAGGTTTAACAAACAAAAATAGTATGTCATTTTTGTGTTTGTATATATGTGAAAAATAAAATATACAGTTGTATAGTACCCAAAGTTAGGGACTTTTCTGGAAGCAAATGACTTGCATTTATTGTGCAGGCAATTTCAAGACTTTTTTGAGAGAAAATGACCATCATTTACTGTGCATCAATTACTTAACTTCATTCAGTCCTCACAACAGACATAAGGAATCATCTGGATAAGGCTCAGTTTATAGATGATAAAATTGCAATTTAAAGAGACTAAATAGTTTTCTCAAGGTCACACATTCATAAGTATTGGAGCTGGGATTCAGTAATTGACATTAGATGAGTCTGGTGTTCAAATCTATGCTTTGTGCTCTAAGCAAATGCCCTCTAGGGAAAACATGACCTGCTTTCTTTAGACATTAGTATACCAGCAATGATTGTTCTATACAACTCCTTGATTCACATAAGTGGGGCAAAACCTAAAGATTTTGTTTGCTTAAGAATAAAATTGCAAAATATGTATTTCATACTAGAAATGAACAATTTTCCTACTTATTTCAAACATACATATTTATATAATGTTATTCATATAATAGTTTTTTAAATTCTCTGATAAGATTCCAGTACCCTATGATTAAAGAAATAATGAGGTAGAAAAGTTATTGATTCAAAGCTGAGACTTAAATGTTAGTATGAATTTTAGTATGAGTTTTGGACATAAATCGGTTGCTTACTTTCTCTTACATGAATTTTGCAAGGTCTACTATTCTCCCTGAAATATGGAAGCAATAAAATCTATTCACAGAATGGCAAAGATGGTTAATGACATAAATATGGAAAGCCTATAAAATACAGTGTTTGATCCATGGTTAAGTATTCACTATATAGTTAATGTCACTATTGCTTTATTGTTAATATATAACAGTCTTAACCTATAAGCTAGGGACAATAGGAGGACAGTTTTTTTGCAGACTAATCAAAATACAATTCATTCATTATTTTAATTCTTAAAACTTTACTTATATCTTGATTTTCCATGTTTTTCTGTGCTTTATTAGCTACAGTTATAATCTGATAGCGTAATTACTGACAATTATTCAGAGAATGCCTCATATTGCAAATAATGTCTCATAAAAATATCCTGATGATCCTCGGACCGAAATACTGTTATTATCTTAATTTTAATCAATAGAAGAACTAAAATTCAGAGAGTCAAAGAAACTTTCCCAAAGTTCAACAAATAATGTAAGTGGTAGACAGAATATACAATCCTAAGATTTCCTGCCAGAAGAATTTTTACTCTATGGGATAGAACAAAGCATCTTTGGTGTTCATCTTTGTATATAGGTTTATTTTTTTATGTCCTATTTTGTCCTTATTATAGAATATTGTGTCCTACCATGACAAAAATCACATTTTTGATTCCTATACCTAAAGTAGACTCAGTATCTGATAATATGTTTCTAATGCTTCTGACTCCTTTTTCCAACTACACAGTACAACTCAAAATGGAAACAGTGTAACATAGGGATTAAAAGCATGACTTTTCAAGCCAAATTTCTTGAATTCTGATTGTAGCTATCATCCCAATGTGATCATATCCCTTGGTAACTGTTCTGTTACTCCATTATCCACTCTAAAAAATGAGAAGATAATGGTACCTTTATCAAAGTACTATGAGGATTAAAGATAACATGTAAGTAAGAGCTTTGATAGATGCTTGACACAAATCCCATGCATATGTTACTGATACAAGCTTTGTGGCTTAACTGAAGGAGATTTGCCCTTTTTAATGTTGGAGGAAGAATATTAACTTGAAAGTCAAAAGTCTGCTCCGACTGTTTACTATCACAGTGTACTGCATCGCCAATCTCTAGTGCCTGTATTTCCTATATGATTATCAGAAGCTATGGAAAAGAAAAAGAGAATGCTCACCTTAACTCTAAATAAAGGAGGAAAATGGGAGAAATAAAACTTAAATTTAAACTTTGTGGAATTAAGCCTTTAATTATTAAGGTACTTAAGATGCTACAACATCTAAAGTGTAAACAGACATTCAAATGTTCAATTAAAATACTTATAAACATTGTTAGTAAAATATCAGTGTATGATTTTGACTGAAAAAAAAAGGTAAGAATTGTACCACACTGCATTAAATTAACTTTTCTTCCTCCAGCAAACTGGTATATATGAGGTAACTGCTTTACATACTTGAAAAAATGTATGAACTTAGTTACTAATTCCACTACTAACAGGTTATTAAAATTAGCTATAGTTCTCAGGAGATTTTTCTTTTATAAACTAGCACTCCTAATATTCCCTTTTATAAACTTATTGGGCATTTGAAAGTTCAGGCACAGAACTATGGTTTGTCTTTAGACATTAAGGGTGACTGCTGTATCAACCGGACACAGTGGTACAAGTCTGAATTCTGAGGTACTCCAGAGGCTCTAGCAGAAATCTGAAGTTTGAGGTCAGTCTTTGTAACTTAGCGAGACTCAGTGGCAGAAAAGGGGAGAGATGAAGTTGTAGATCAGTGGTTGAATGCTTACCTGTCACGTTCAAAGCCCTGAGTTTAATACACATAAAAAACAACACTGTCCTCACATTTGTATAGTGGTTACTATTATCTTTGATCCTCCTGAAGTTCAGTGATAATGAATGGATTAATATCTATGGGGAATTTTAAAGTTTAATATGTTAGCAACTTGCCATATTAGTAGATGAAATTAAATTTAAAAGTTCTGGGATATCAGGAATTCTTTTTAAAAATTATCAGACTATATGTATTCAAAGGATTTTAAAAGATAGAAAAATAATAATATTATTCATATTTCCAATTTTTAGGGTTTCTCAACTTTTTCTGCCTTAGTGTGCTTACTGGCAGGGGAGACCACAAGAACACGGGGCATAGTTAGAAGACTTGCAGCAAGTGACTGAAATAATTTTTTAGAGTGTCTTAATCCTACTAAGAAAGTTTGTGAGAACGTTAACATTTGTTTGCTTTCCTGCTATTCCTTTTACAGTTATATCAGATGTATGTATACAGATAGAAGACATTTCCAATCCATGATCATTGTTTTGGTTTAAAATCTAGTTTGTTTAAAATTTAGTTTGACCTCAGTTTTTAATCATTTGAAGTCAGTATATGAATAACAATGTCAACCCTTTATAAATTGGAAAACAGAAAACTTTCTATCATTGCCAATCTGAAGCTTAGATAATGCAATAAGATGTAACTGAGAGCCTACTTATTTTTCAAAGTTATTCTAAAATGGTGTTCAAAAAATAAAATGTAAATTTTAATTGAGGAGCTTTAAAGTAGATATAATTATGTTTTCTAAGAATATGCAAGTGCCATGGCATTCTTCTGCATAGAATTCTTTATCTTACAGTTGTTTCTCTAATTCAAATTATTTTTAGATAAACCGTGCTTAACTTCGTACCTGAAAATATTACTTGGTTTGAAGTGAAGGCAGGTGAATTCAATAGGGCAATCACACAGTGCCCTATTGAAAGGGCACTGTGTGATTGCACCTCTTAGCTGGCAAGATGACTGTTTGCATGTTTTAATCAGATTCAAGACTGGAACAAATGTGGTGAAAATCAACACGAGCTCATCTCTGTGGAAACTGGCAAAGCAGCAGATGCTGCTACTGGAAATAGCTGCGACTTCTGAGTCTTTAGATGAAAAACATTTTGTGGAAAAAATTTATTACATGCATTGATTCACAAATCAAAAAGAGTATATATTATTGTTAGACACGCTGTATTCCAGTGGCAGTATGTCTATTTGAATGAAGCCATGCAGTCTAACCTCTTCGTTTTTGACATTTTCTTATCCTGACGCTGCCTTTACACCACACTAAGTTCTTCCCTTTGACCAAATTGAATGTTCATTCAGATAACAGGTGTGAAAGTGTTTTTAGTAAAAATAGCCAAAGGAGTTATTATATGACAAGTCTTTAATTAAATTTTCAAAATACCTTTAGCTCAGTTATCATTCATTGTTTCCTTTAGCCAGAGATGGTACATGGATCATCCACATAAGATGGGTATGGTGTGGTAAAAACAACATAACTGAAAGCTGTATACACACACATGCACACACACACACACACACACGCATACACACACACAAAGACCGAATGCCACAACACAGAAAACACCATACAATCAATAACTTCTGCACAGGAGATGTTTTTTAAAGAAAAAATAAAAATGATGATACAGAATTTCAAATCAAGAGGATAGGAGATTAACAATGGATAATATATTGCATGTTGCTATCTTCAAAGTAGTTGCTCAGTTTACAAGCGACTTGATACTTGAAAACTCCATCAAATAATGTAAGCACAAAGCATTCTTTTCGATGCTTCAACTAATAGATCAGTAATATAATTATACGTGTGTGTGTGTGTGTGTGTGTGTGTGTGTAGTTTTCCTGTCTTTCTTTTTTCATTCCACTTATCCCAGTCGTTCTTTCTTTTTGAGCAGTTTCTTCCCCTTTCACTTTCGCAAAAGCTATTGTACATTTTGGATCTTATTAACTCTTTACACTCGTAAGGCAACGCAATGTTTACATGTAAGATTCTGACTTATTTCACAAATGAGTATATCTCAAATTGCATGTATTTACCTCTAAAAACCTAGAGCTTTTCCTTCTTTATAGACTCTTTATCTAAGCATTATCCAATATAGGTTGGGGCAGTGACATCCATAGAAACTAAAAATGAGAAAAGGGTCAGCCTTCTGTAACGAGGGCTATGCTTATCAGTGTTCCTCAATAAAAACTAAACAAACAAACCAAAAAGATAGGTTATGATGATGTCATCAAATTTTGTTTCAATATTTACTCAATTGTTAGAAGCAATGGAGCAATGAGTAAAGTGAATTTACTCAACTCTCGATATTTTCATATCCATCAAAAACACCTACCTTACATTTTAAAATGCGGAAATATGTTGAGTGTGGACCATCATATCAGACAATTCTGCTTATACTTTTTTATGGAATAAGTTTTTTATTCCATAAATTGTTAATGGAATAAGACTCTTTAAAACAGCATTGTAAGGGCAATACTACCACTTGATAGAGAAACTATGTTTCTGACATTTTTCTTAAATTGAAATTGTGATATGTACAGAATCTATGAATTCATAGAGTGGTTGTTCTTAGACATAAATTTAAGGATGTTTCAATGTTATTTACTTTATTATTTCATATTTATTGGCTAGGAACAAGATTCATTTGTCCTCTAGTTTCTTCTATTGGGGATGCTTTTTAAAAACTTAAGAAATAGATGTTCAATCATTTCTGATGAAGAGGTGATCTTTAATTACTTCTTTTGTAATATTTAGCCAAAGGTTAGAAAGCTGAAAATGTACAGCGGTGCTGTGTATGTGCTTATTAAATTTACAAACAAATTTGTAACTAGTTTATTTTTTTACATATGTGAGTGATTCTATGGCTATTCTTGAGGGAGTATTTATTAAGAACACTGATATTTGGTCACAGAAATAATTGAACTATGACAGAGTGATAATTTGGAAATGCACTTTTAAAGATTATAGTTATCATGCAAATGAAACACTCCTATACACAAAGAGAATTAGAAGATATCAGCACCTTTTATCTACAGTTTAGTAAATCTGCACCCAAGAAAAATACAGCGATTTAATCCCTTTGAGCACTGAATTCCTTATCTTTAAAATGGACAAAATAATGTCTTCTTTAAAACACTATTTCAAGGATTAGAATAAAATAGAGAGTAAGTACTTAGTTTACTCCTTCCCACATGACAGGCTTTTATTTGCTATATTCTTTTTTAACCTGAAAGCTGAAATGTAATGATAACCAATCGTTGTGTAATATAACTGATAATATTCATTAGGCCACATTTTAGAGAGATTTAATAAAGTAAAAACTTATAATCCAGTTAAATTTTTTAAAAAACGTTATGTGGTTTTTAAATTTTATGTATTATTCTAACTGTAAATATTGTATTTACTACTATTATTCAGGGGAGAAAACAGAATATTTCTTTATCCAGAGTATTCTCACCTTAAAACAGTAGAAATCACTTATGTATTGGAGCAACTAAAATGAATGAAGGAAGACTGTTGTTACCTATGTAAATTAAGTTTAATTATTGAAAGAATGATTTTTAGTGCATCTATCATTTTATATTTTAATAGTCTGTGATAGAAGTCTGACAATAACGGAAGAGAAGGGGTGTTTTACTATATATAGAAATTTACGTCATCTGGTTAGTATAAGACTGAAATTTAATTGATAGTGTTAATTCATCTATGTTCAGTCTTTCTAAGAGTGAGTATTCAGAGGGTAATTGATTTGATAATAACTCTGTTTAATTAAGTGATTTTTGAAGACAATAATCTAAGTGATTTTAGAACAGAATAAAATTTTGTGAATCGGAGCACCATGATGTAAAGTATTAAAATAAATATAGCAAATTTTACAATTGATATCTAGGACCCAATTCCAAAATTCTAGAGCATGTTAACTCACCCAAATTACTGATTTTAGCATTATAGATTATTAAAAATTGAGCCAAAGCTTGTGGCTTTCTAGGTCCACAAGAACAGAGTAGCCATGGTGACTTTTCATTATTCAATGTAGAAATATCTTTACCTTTTATAAATTTAGGAGAATTATTTTTGGTCCTTTGTCTTTCATTGTAAGTTTTCTCTGTGTGAAAAGAAACAAGTGATTTCTAATTTATTAAGAGCTAACTATGTGTAGATGTTATATGAAACACTTCATTTTTCTGTTTGTGTTATTTTATTCATGCTCACAGATTGACAGGCATTTTTTTATGTGCTTTAACTAGAGGAAGATGATTCTCAAATATCTTACATTTACAGAATAAGAAAGTGTGGATTTGGTACCATTTATTTCATGTATCATATTGCTTCTTAAAAGATATTCTTTTTCCATATAGCTCCATATATATTCTGAGTTCTTTTGGTTTATGTCTAAACAACTGTTAATTATGTTATGATGAATTACCCTTACAGCATGGTCAATGTGAGTACTTTATCATTGGAAGAAAAGTGTATGTAGCAAAGTTGTTAACATATAGTAAAATTTCTGTCATTTAGTCTACTTAGATAAATAAGTGAGCAAAATGAATTATTAGTCTCCCTTTACATGTGTTTGGAATATGTATAATTTATCAAGGTTTTTGGTTTTTATTTTTTTCTGCTTATAGGGATGACCTGTCAAGCTCGAACATCATACACTGAGGATGAAGTTCTTTGGGGTCATCGCTTTTTCCCTGTAATTTCTTTAGAAGAGGGATTCTTTAAAGTTGATTACTCTCAATTCCACGCAACATTTGAAGTCCCTACCCCACCTTACAGTGTGAAAGAACAGGAAGAAATGCTTCTCATGTCATCCCCTTTAATAGCGCCAGCCATAACTAACAGCAAAGAAAGGCACAATTCTGTGGAGTGCTTAGATGGACTGGATGACATTACTACAAAACTTCCATCAAAGCTGCAGAAAATCACTGGAAGAGAAGACTTTCCCAAAAAACTCTTGAGGATGAGTTCTACAACTTCAGAAAAAGCCTACAGCTTGGGAGATTTGCCCATGAAACTTCAACGAATAAGTTCAGTTCCTGGAAACTCAGAAGAAAAACTGGTATCTAAAACCACCAAGATGTTATCTGATCCCATGAGTCAGTCTGTGGCTGATTTGCCACCAAAGCTTCAAAAGATGGCTGGAGGAGCAGCCAGGATGGAAGGAAATCTTCCAGCCAAATTAAGAAAAATGAACTCCGATCGCTTCACTTAAAAAAACACCCCCTTAGGCATTATTTAATATTTTGGTTTAGATATAGTCCAATATTTGGCGATGAGATAATCCTCCCTAAGCAATTTGAAAGATTCATTTTCCCCCAGTTTAATAAGTATATATGAGAACTCTCCATTCCCAAGTATTGCAACTGTGCACAAAACAAAAGTTAAGAAGGGAGGACATAATGAGGAAGTTATTAATGGGCATGTATTATCACATCAAGCATGCAATAATCTGCAAATTTTGCATTTAGTTTTATGGCATGATTTATATATGGCATATTTATAATGTACATTCTGGAAAATATATATATATATATATATAAATATATATTTAAAGGAGAAGTACTCTCCCCATCATTTCTAAAATATGTATTAAGCCAAACATGAGTGGATAGCTTTCAGGGTGATAAAACTATACACACACACATGCAGACATTTATATATACATACACATATATATATATCTGATACAATTGTGATGTTTTGTTCAAAACTGTAGTTTTTGTGCATGTTTACTTTATTAGACTAGAAAGGCTACTGGCATTAATGATCAATACCAAATATTTTAGCCTTAAATTATTTGTCATTTTAAAACCTAATTTAATGTTTTGCTTTGTTTTGTTTTGCTATTTTTAAGGTCACAGGAGATTTTCAGTTGTACTTTATCATGAGAAAGTCATGCAAGGTTGTGCTATCTATGGCCTTACAAAAGTATAATGATACATTTAACATGTTAAATTTTGAGCACTCCAGTATATGCTGTATCATTTAAATTTCTCACAGTTTTCAACTCGTGCTGGGGGGAATTAAATGTTGATTGATTTGAGAATTTGTCCATTCCTGGACTACTAAAAAATCTGTAAATCTGTTTTGTAATGACCTAATACAGATATGAGCTCTGAATAAATACTTAATTATTCTAAGTCAGTAGCCAGGTTACATTTGAATATATCAGAGTTTGTGAAATTGCGCAGTTAATGGCCTTTATTTCAAATTTAATCAATTGGAACCATATTTACTCCTCTTCTGGTACTTTTGTTCATTTAAAAAATCCCAAAATTTATCTTTAAGATGACATGATGATAAAATGAAGCAGATGATAAATACTTATGCTTAAAATATGTATGTCTATTTGAGTCTATTTCTTATGCTGTTCTCTCACTTATGGCATTAGTTTTAAGCAGATAGACCTTTACTTCACCTGGGGATCCCATCCAGGCATGTCATTCACAGTTAAGGAAGAGTGTGCCAACAGGCCGGAGAGATTACAATGAAATGAGTTTAAAATATCTTATAC
>PVJX010011492.1:0-53419 GCA_004027295.1 Dolichotis patagonum | reverse complement strand
AAAAAAGGGAGGCAGAGGATATTGTTAATGGGGTAACAAGATTTAAAATTTACATTATTCTCACCACTCTACTTGGATGGATTATGTGCTGTTCCAGTTTGTCTACTTACACTAGACTTGAGGACATGGTCAGCTATCCCAAAAATAAGAGGACATATTATGGTAATCACCCCTAATTTTCCTATCAACTTAATCGGAAGCCCTTTACACCGTATACTGTCTTACTATGGCTGGTCTTATTTGAATCTGGTTTGTTAGATTGCTACTTTGTATTGACTGACTTTATTTAAATCTGTTGTGATGGATAGCATCAAGTCTAAGAGTATAGGCAACTACACTGAAGATGACAAGATTCACTAAGATACCCACTCTGGTTTGATTATTAATTGCTTTTGAAGTCTTATAATGTCTCTAATGCTTTGTTTTTATTAATATTGTTATATACTGCTGAGACACCATGGTAACCAATGTAGATCACCTTGTATTACGGTTTTATGTGACTTTTCTGCCTCATGCTTTTCTAGGAATTGTTTTATCTTGCTTTGTTTTGTTTTTCCTGCTAATACACAAATGATAGATATACATGCAAAGACTCATGCATGTGTAGAGCTTATAAACAGTTTACGAGAACCAACTATATAACACATGTTGAAATAAACAACTACTTTGAAGAAAAAGACACACTACAATACCCAGTGCTGATTCCATAATGTCATGATGTGAAGTCCAGCAAAACTTTCACTTTTTGTTCAAAGTGATCTTAGCTTGCTTTGCCTTGTTTAAGTTCAACACACATTAAGGTATGGAAAGCTGTTTTGAGGAGAATGAGAGACACTATGACAGCCATTCATGGCTTCCCTAATGTCTGGTCTTGAAGACCTGTAATGCCCTCCTCGTCCTGCTCAGATCAATTCCATACTAGGTTGTTTCATGTGAATTCCCTATATGCGACAATATGGACAACTATTTGGAAGAAAACAAGAGTCAATATGATAGAGAGTTAATATCTCCAATTGTCTAGCTTTGAAATTTATGTCTTACATTGATTTCTTGTGATCCACTTTGCTCTGTTTTCTTGTGTTTAATTTTACCCTATTGATATAATTGCATGTATATTTGAGTGGGTAAGATGGATGACCATATTGCTGTTTTTGTCAGATCGTGGAGCAGAACTGTTAACACTCTCACTGTATGAATGTCTACTTTACATGTTTTAACTTTGTAATTTGAACAACTATTTCCAAGAACTCAGTATGTAATTAGTCAAGTAATAATTTCTTAGGTTTTATTGTTGTTTTACTTTTCTTTTTTTTCCTTGGAATACTGTATTGTCGCTACCCTTTATTCTGTTTTATTTTGTTTTGTTTTCTCTTTAAATAAAATTATAAAAAAGATGTATAGCTACATTACACAGAAATAAAACCTTATAGGTGTTATAAATATCTTTTAGTGCTCATCTGTACCTACTCAAGTTGGCCTAAGTCATTCCTTACCCACACTGGAAAGACAAGAGTCTGTAGGGTCCTGCTACCAGTGATACCAACAGACACTCCTGACACACATATAACCCACGTGCTTATTAACTATGTCTACAAGTTTCAGAAGTCCAGCTTTAGATTCACAGGGGACTTTATCAAGAACAGACAGCTCACTCTGAAGAGACAACACACTCAAATCCCTGCTCTGGTCACTCCAGACACTGACCAGTTCATACATGGCTAAAGGCTGAGTACAACATCACAGGACTGCTCTGTATCTATTTCCCTTGCTGCTTGCCCCAGTCCTTGTTTCCCTGTTCTCCTACTAGCTGTGGTTTTTTTTCTTAAACTCTATGGCTAGTTGCCCCAAGAAAACAGAACAACTAATCAAACACTTGCCCTCACTATCTCACCAGAGTAATGTCACAGATCTCATAGGCCTAAATTATGCCTCTTTCTAAAAACAGCTTAGAAGAAAACTCTATAATAAGACAATCTTGGAGACCTTGGTTCTATCCTAGGACCACTGACAGCCCTAATGTTACTCCTTCTAGTTAGACCTTTGCTCAAAAGACCACATGTAACATGCGCAGCAAAGATCTGCCAGAGGTGGAAAATTAACAGAGAGGAGAAATGTAACAGAAAATGCCTCTCCCCCAACCCCAGCCAGAATATTTCAGTTTCTTAGTTGCCCAGGTAACAGTTTCTTTTGCAGTTCTGGTGGCTTCTGTCTCCTAGAAACACCTGGTCACTGTGATGCATAACTGGCCACTATGATGCATATTGTAAGAACAATCAAAGACAGCCAAGTGCTCTACCTCTGTTCTTCCCCTTTGCAGTGTCATAAAAGCTTCTCTGCCTGAGCCTCTGGAGCCTGACATTTTGGGAATGATTCCAATCAGTGCCCACTGATGTAAATAAATCTGCCTCCAAATCCTGGGTGTCATTTCAGTGTTTCTGTTTGCTGTTGTGATGGAACAAGCAGGGGTATCTTGGAGTTCTTCCACTTTGCATCTGTTTTATTCTTACCTGGGGCCTGAGACACTGCCTCAAAAACCTAGGACTGTTCAGATGACCATTCAAAATGCATTACTTCATATCAATACCAGCTCATACTCTTTAAGGATTAAAGAGCCAGAAGAGATCAAACTTAGTGAGTAGGAATTGCAAAGTGGAGAATGGGTCCGCAAGAGGATGGAAAAGAAACAGAAGAAATGAATACATTTATTGGAGGCTTCTGCCCACAAGTATTTTGCTAGATTCTTTAAATATGCAATAAGAGGAGAATATTTAAATTACACATATTTACAGATACAGGGTGCCCATCCTCAGCTTTTTAAAACCCAGGCCTTTTTTTGAGCACCAGATGCCACTCCACCTGTCCATACAGAATGTTGCCCCAGGATTCTTTGCACTCTCTTGTCTCAGTCATCTGTCACATAGATCACAGCCCAAGCTTTCTAATAGCTTTCTCATCCAAGTGCATCCTCACAACTAACCAGCAAAGACCCCCTTTTCAAAACACATACCACATCTTATCTCTATTCCCTGAAAACATGTAATAGTTATTCATTATGCTCCCAAGTAAATCCCAAAGTCCTTCACAAGCTTCTAGGAACTACACAGTCTGGGACACATTCTCACCACCTGGTGAGCTTCCTCACTCACTTTCTGCCTTAACCACATTGGATTTCTGCTAGGGAAATGAACCACACTCCTACCTGAGTGGCTTTGCATTGGCACCCAGGCTTCCTGGAGTGCTTTTCCCCTGGTATCCCCTGGGATGGGTTGTTCCCTAATTCCCACAAGCCTTCACTCCAGTGTCCCTTTCTCAATGAGGTCAACCCTGAATCCCCTATTTAACATACCTCAATCTCTCCTCTTTTTGTGAATTCGTATGCAGAAGTTTTAGACCTAGTGCCTCAGATGGAGAATTTACTTGAAAACAGGATCATTGTTGATGAAATAATTTAAAATAAGATCACATTGGAGTAGAGTGACTGGAATCATAAAAAGGGGAAATTTGAATATGGAGATGGATCTGCCCACAGGGAGAGCACCAAGAAAAGATTGGAGTTGTGCTGCCACAAGCCAACAACTATCAGGTGCTGAGAGAGGACTTCAGAACACATCCTTCCCCAGAGTCTCCAGGGAGGAAGCATGGTCCCACCAACACCTTGATCTCAGATTTCTAGTGTCCAAAACTGTGGGAGAATCAGTTTCTGTGGTGTAAATCATTCAGTCAGTGGGACAATGTTAGAGTAGCCACAGCAGGCATATACTTCCCCTGCTTTTTCCTTCCTCAGTGGAGCTTTCTAGCATCATACAGCTATGATCATACAGCCTATTATAGCTTAAAGAATTCCCCCGAAAGCTCATGTATTATGAGCTTGATCCCCAGTGAAGCAGTTCAAAGGTCAAATCTGGCAAGGTGACTGAATCGTGAGGCCCTTACCCACCGATGAGTTTATTTAGTATGAGGATTTTCATACATATAACAACTGAAGGAGATGTTAGGAGATGGGACCAGTGGCAGGAAGTGGGTAACTGGGGATACAACTTCATAGGGTATATCTTTTCTCCAATCTTTGCCTTGCAGTCTATTTCCTGGTTGCCATGAAGTGAGCAACTTTCTTACACCATGCCCTTGAACCATGTTTTTTGCCTTTGGACCAGCTAATCATGGACTAAACCCTCTGAAACCATGAACCAAAATAAACTTTTTCCCATTGAAGTTGTGTATGTCAGATATTCTGCCCCAACAGTGAAAAGGTGACTAACTTATCACCCACAATAGCAGCAGAACACAGGCTACACCACAGCTCCTTTTCATTCACGCAGGTTTTCAGCATCCAATGTACCTACCAGCCACCCCAAACACTTTCGTTCTCCAGCTCCAAGAAACTGTGCTAACAACTTGTGCCTCCTTCATTATACACAGCTACATGTAGAGATTTTTATTTTTTAAAAAATAGGGTCCTAGACATAGGGTCCTATGTGCATTTTGATTTCCTCATTCCAAAATGTTCCTGCAGACTCCTCCAGGTGAATTTATTTATATCTAAATTACTCTTTTTAATGACTACATGGCATGAACATATGACAATATTCAACTATATGTCATTATTGAATATTCAGTTTACTTCAAACATTTTTTTCTTTTTATACATGTTGCTATGTTAAACATTTTTATAGAAATGATCTCTATAGATAGATTCCATGGATTGCAATTATTGTTTTAAACAGTAAATGTATATGTTTTCCAATTGTTATAATGGGAATTTTCATACACAAAACAGTAAAGAAAAGAGTATTTTGAACTCCACATACCTATTTTCCAGTTTTGGCAATTACCAATCCATGTCCAACCTGGTTTAATTTAATACCTTACCAATTTCCCCATAGTACAGATTATTTTACAGAAAAATCATTATTTTATTATTTTATCTGTCACTTAATTGTATCTCTAAAAGCTGAGAACTCTTTTAATTAACAACCATGATACCATTGTAAGTTGAATATCTCTAGTCCAAAATTCCTAAATCTGAAATGAAACATTTTGAGCACCAAAACGATGCCAAAAGTGGGAATTCTATATCACAAAACTTTATTTTATGAGCAAGATTATTAAAAATATTGGATAAAATTATGTTCAGACAATGCATATAGAATGTATATGAATCAAAAATGAATTTCAAATTTAGACTTAGGCCTCATCCCCAAGATACCTCATTTTGCATTCATGACTATTCCAAAATGTTAAAAAACCAAAATCCAAACCACTCATGGTCCCAAACATTCTAGAAATAGGAAACTGAACCTGTGTTACACCTAATAATTAAAAGTCATTGCTTCCTATCATAGGTTCTTCAGTCAGTTTTAAACTTTTTCAATTGAATCATGGTTTTTATAGGTTGTTCAAATCAGCATCTAGATAAGGTACATACATTACAACTGGTTAATACGCACTTTGTCTCTGACATGTCTGTAAATACGTAAATTCCCTCACACCTCTGTCTCTTTTTTCTTCTCCATCCCTTTTCCTGTTCCTCTCTCTTTCTTTCTGTTAACATCTCTGTTGAAGACACCAAGTCATTTTTCCTATACAGCTTTCCGCAGTTTGGATTTTGAGCATTTAATCATCATAGCATCACTTAACATTTTCCTCTGTCCCTGGCAGTTGGTATGTAGAGCTAGAAGCTTGATTAGATTCAACTTAGAATTTTCTGCAAGAATATTTTATATTATCTGTGCCCTTCCTTTGGGGGGCACGGAATACCGAGTTGTCTCCCTGTGGTGCTATTAGCCGTCACTGATGATTAAGGCTTATATTCATCTTTTCAGTAGAAGCTGCAAAAGAGTGATATCTTAATTCTTGGCTTCTTCATTTATTAGCTGCTTGGAAGATTTCTATAAAGAGAACATTTCTCTTATCAAGTCATTTGCTATCCTCAGGCACGCTGTGTATTACAAAGTCTAAATATTGCCTTATCCCTTTATTTACCAGGTTTTGAAATAACGAGTTCATTTTCTAGCATTTCTAAATGAAGGTTGTTGGGATTCTTTGTTTTATATCCATTATTTTTATGAACACATGGGTCTTTAAAAGCAAATAAAGAGTTAACAAAAATAATTCTCTTTCTTTAAGGAAAATGACCTTGGGTTAACTTTCCAGCTATGTTCCCCTGGAAACTAATAAAGGTGGAAAGTCAGATAGGTTACCAAGCAACATTGCTTATGGTAAAAATGACCTCTAATAATTAAAGCATACCTGGTCTAGGAGAACTAGGAATGAACTATAAATATCTAGTAGGAATCCACACTTTGAGCTTCCCTGAATGCTGTGCAGTTTTGTAACTGAACATGTTCCTCACTAACACCCCGGGAAGCTATTCCCATGGGATGAAATAAAGTTACTGGTTCAAGTGGGCAATGGGACGTGTAAACCAAATGGCTCCCACACCCATTCATTTAGTCCAGATTGCATAAGAAACAGGCTATGAGACAGAGATTTGTGCACAGGTGGTTTATTAGAGACTGCTCTTGGGAAGCCAGGCAAACAGGACTGAGCAAGGAGGAAAACTAAATTGCAAACTGCTGCTGTAAACTTCAGCCAATCCAACAGAACCTCCTTAGTGAATATGATGTTTATTTAAGGTTGTCCCAATTTAGGTAAGGCTGCTTTCTGAATAGGCATAATCTTGAGCAAGGCAGCTCCTCTCCACTAAAAGCAGTTCCAAGAGAAAAATCCAGCTGTAAACTCTGAGCAGCTAATGCCCCAGGCAGTTGGAGGAATGAGGTCTCAATCTACCATGATACCCAGGCAGTGTACCCCAGCATCGCTGTGCCCAGGCATCCGGTCTCATTGTCTCCCTTCTGAGCTACGGCATCTGACAGTGCCCCGATGACACACTGTCATTTCTGCCTCACACCTTCTAGCAAAGCTGAACTGGTTCCAGAAGGGATCCATTCAATGTTATAAAATGTAGAGCTAAACACATGTTTTCTGTGTATATTTTCTTCCCACGTCTGTAGTCACCACTTCCTCCACTTCCTTTTAATGATATTCAGAGACCATAGACTGGGTACAAAACACCTCATCATATTGAGTAAATTATGGTCTCAGGGTTCTTGCTGTAACAAGAGAACATTTTTATTTAGGCAAAATACAACATAAGGTGATTTGATATTTCCAATTCAAGACTATGAGTTTTCTTTTGTTTGTTTTACTTCAGTGAATGTTCATCTGTATGTCTTTTCCTTTGTGCCAGTTCTGAGTCTCATGGGCCTCAACATAATTTTTCATTTTCTTTGTTTACAATACACATACAATGTTTTATCAGTAACAACAAGCTACCCAAAATAATAGGTTACTGAAAGAAATTAATATTTTTTTACTTTGGTTTGTTTTATTTGTCCTTAAGGACAAATGAAAATGAGAAAGTACAAACAACTATACTTTAAGCTAATCTGAAATAATTTCTTTTGTATGAGTATGTGATTAACTTATTTTATAGCTAAGTTCATTTATTTTTTATTTAATTTTTAAGATCATTAGTTTACTTTTGTTTTATCATTATGTAAAATAAGTAAATGGTTTTAAAACCAATTTTACAAATTAAAATATATAGTCCCATTCATCTTGTTCCTTTTCTCTTGAATAAATCTAAACTTTTGGCTTATCTTCTATATACATCACATAAAATATAAATCAAGGACTGGGCCTTTTCTTTAAATAGAATGTCACATATTATTTATACATTTCTAGACATTGCTTTTTTCTCTCAATAATGTAATTTAAGAATCAGTATGGAATGGTAGATCAAGTCTTTCTCATTCTTGCAACTGGTACATTAGGCATCCTTGTGTAAGGAATAAGATATAGCTTATTCATTTGATCAGTGCCTATTGATGGATGTTAGAGTCTGTAGTTTTGAACTATTGCAAATAGTTCCGTAATTAATCATTTAAATGGCGTCTGGAAAACTGCATATCCACATGAAGAAAACTGAAACTTTATCCCTATTTCCACCCTATTAAAAATCCACTCAGAATATATACAATGTTTAATGTAATGAAAATATGAAACTACTAGAAGAAAACAGAAGAACCATCTCAGTAAAGACAATGATGTTTCTTATAAGGCCCCAAACACATTGGAAACAAAAAGGAAACATAAAAATGGAATGATATCAAACTAAGGTGCTTCTGCAGAGTGACAACAACAATGAAGAATAAAGATACAACCTGCAAACTTGGAAAAAAATTTGTAAAGAGTTAGTGTCCAAAATATATAAGAAACCCAAACAACCCAATATCAAACAGATAATTTCCCCTCAAATGAGGAAAGGATGGATACAAATTTCTTCTTCACAAAAGAACAAGCTCAAATAGGCAACAAATTTCTGAAAAAAAAATTGATCAACATCATTAGTCATTGGAGTAATGCAAATCAAAATCACAATGAGATATTATCTCAAAATAAATAAGATAGCTAATAGGAAAAGGATAAAGCTAATACATACTTGTGAGAGTGCAGAGGAAAGAGAACTCTTATATACTGTTGATGGGCATATAAATATTAGTATAGCCATCCAATGAACAACATGGAGGCTCCTTGAAAATCTAAAAAATCTACTACACAAACCAGCTATCATATTCCTATCGGTCCAAAGGAAATGAAACCAGTATTTCAAAGAGCTATCTATATGCTGTGTTTATTGCTGCACTATTTACAATAGTCAAAATATGAATCGATCTAGATGCCCATAAGGGAAATGTGGTAAATGTATATACAATAGGATATTGTTCAGCCATAAAAATTATAACCGATCATTTGCAATGGAATTAATAAAACTAGAGATTACTTGAAAAATGAAATAATTCAGACACAGAAAGACAAACATGGTCTGTCTCATATATGAATGCTAAAAAATGTCAGTCTGAATATAAAATGGTGATGATCAGAGACTAAAAGGGAAGACAGAGATAAATTTGATAATGGGTATCAAAACATAGAAGGAATAAGTTCTAGTGTTCAACAGCACAGCTGGGGTGATTATATTTATCTTACTATGGATTTTATGAATAGCTAAAAAGAGCTCAGAGGTTCCAACTGCAAAGTATTGATATGAAGATGAAACATCAAACACTGATTTGATCAACACACATTATATACGTGTATTGAAATACCACATTGCACCTCATAAACATCAATAATTACATGTAGCAAAAATTGTTAGTGTTTAAGTTCATGAATAAATATTTTTGTATTTTTATCAGTTATCTTTGGAAGATATTTATAGAAGTTACATTGTTCAGTCAATGGGTAAATGTTATTTTGAGAGTTAGGTCAAATTCCTCTCTATGGAGTTGTGCCCAGCGTTCTCAGAAGCGTAGGACAGATACTTCCTGCCCAGAGGTTTGTCCAAAGCATACTCTCTCAGTTTGGGGAGTTTAGGGAAGCTGACAGGTAAAAAGTGGTATCTCAGTGTAGTGTTATTTTGTATTTCTCTTCTTATGAGCAAAGATGAGCAAAATTATATATGGTATGGGCTATTTACATTTTTTCTGTAGAATCTTCATATTGTTAGTGAATTTTTCTGTAGAAAACAATGTTTTCCACTGAAGATTTTAGAAAATCTCTAGATATCAAGTTTTGTCTTATAAATTACAATTTTTTTCCAATTTATCATTTGTGCTTCTAGTTTGTTAGTAGCATTGGTATTTTTAAGGGCTTTGTTTTTGTTTGTCCTATTCTTTAAGAGATTTTTACATTGTAATATTATTTAACATTCTCTCTTTGTTACTTTAAAATTGTGTATCACATATAGGAAGGTTTGCCCAGGCTATAAGCCAGTTAATCTATGTATTCTTTTACTACTTGTGTGATTTCATCTTTTATCACATTTGAATCTCTGATCTCTGTGGAATTTATCTTGAGGTATAATATGAGGATTATATCCATTCTTTTACATCAAGCAACCCAAGCCTCCTAACTTGACATGCTATTCTTTTACCTTACTAATCTGAGATGTTTTCAAGATTATATATTAAATTCCCATATGCAATTTGGTCTATTTGGGTTTTATATTCTGTATATTCTTCCACCACTCAGTCTATTGCTCCATTAATAGCAATTCTGTACTTTTCCAAATTATAGAGGAATTGCTATAGATTTTAATATCTAGTACAACTAGACACTAGACCCCTTCTATTTTACATCATAGTATTTCTGGTAATTTTTGCTTGCTTTTCTTCCCAGTAAATATATTTACCCTATCTAGGTTTAGAAAAAATTCTGAAACACATTTTACTGAAATTCCTCTGAAATTGCAAATTAATTTAGGAAAACTGATATCTTTATGATGCTTAGTCTTGTTAACCCTGATTATGGTAGATACTTCCATTTACTGAAGTGTACATTTAATAAATATTTCATGGATGTATTATAACTTCGTTATATACATTTTGTATTTATCTGCTCAAGTTTATACCTCAATGTTTTCATTGTTTTTTGCTCCAATTTTAATCCCTAATACAAACTGATTTTTAAAAATTTTACATCTTGCAGCTGTTTTTATTTGCATATATAATGGCTGTTGGTTTTTTTGTATGCAGGTTCTATAATCTGATACTTTATTAAACTGATGTTGTTTATAATGGCTTTTAATTAATTACTTTAAATAGATACATATTCATATGTCTACAAACAGATGGTTTCACAGTTTTTCATGAAAACCCTCCTTTATTGTTTTAGAGGGGCACAGAGACACCTTGGTCAGTACATACAGAGCTGTGTACAAGTGAAAGATTCCCATTCACCAAATTTAGTTGAACTCATTTTCCTTCATTTCTTCCCAAAAATTTAATTGCAAGCAGAGATAAGGGTCATCACTGTCTCAAGTGTCACATGGCTTTGAAGTATGACTGGAAAGTACAATGAATATTTACATTCTTTTAAAAAATTATTATAGTAGGGCCAGGATTTAGCTCAGCAGTGTAAAAATGCCTGCCTAGCAAACGTGAGGTCATGAGGGCATGAGTTCAATCCCTGGTACCAAAATAAAAAATTATATATATATATTATATATATATATATATATAATATATAAAATGTTATATATAAAAATTTATATTTATATATTATATATAATATATATTTTACCTATAAAATTATATATAATAGTATATATACTAATATACTATTACATCTTATACTAATATAATAGAATAATGTAGATAATAGTAAAAGACACATTATCATTTATTCTCCTTAAAATACTCTCCCTCACTTCAGACATATTTATCCCATCACACTTATCACTTTCTAAAGCAGGTCTGAAAATCTTTTTTTGTGTGTGTGTATCTTTAGTCACACTGTTGTGGTTCCCTTGATGTTCTTAATCAATTCAAAACATTTACCCTTCACAGTCATTTTGATTTTGGGAAAGAAATGAAGGTCACATGGTACCAGATTGTTGTAGTCAGGGGATGCAAGGAGAACAATTACATACAGGACACATAACTTGTAGTATTATTTATGATTATCACCCTAGGAGTCAAATACAAAGCAAGTGCAGGAAATCTGTCCACAACACTAATAACCTAGAAAATCCAGCTGAGGGCCTGGATCCCATGGCAATAACCTGCACGAACTGAGTTGAAAACCTAGAGCCCACAGCAATGACCCATGCAAGTCTATGTCACAGACCTGCACTGGAAAGGCCCAAAGGTCAGCAGTAGAAGCTAGAAAGTCTGTGCCAGTGGAGGGAAGGATCTGCACCAGTAGGTTGAGGGTTCTACAGTGGAGACAGGAAGTGACACTCAAGGACCAGGGTGAAGGATCTGTGCCAGCAGGTTGAGGGATTTGGACTGGAGCCAAGAAGTGATGTTCAAAATAAGGACCAGGCTTCCCTGAAAAGCACCACAGCCATCCTCAGTGACAAGGTCCCAAGCTCCTCCGATGATAATGGCCAAACTCAGATCGGGGAAAGCGGCCATGACAGGCTCCTCCAGAATCAACAGCTCCAAACAGCAACACTTAGGAGAACGCACAACGCTACTCTTGCTCACCAGGTCTTTTTTTTATGCTGACAACAGTCCTCATATGGGCCATCCATGCTCCACACCACATTGATTCAGTCTAGCCGGTATTTCATTTGACCACCAGTTACCAGTCCACTACATGGATCCAATGAGCGAGGTGGATGAAGGTCATTAGTGGCAATATGTGTCTCTTACTATAATAAATTTCAAAAAGTAAAGTGGATAAGGACACATCGTAATGTTTTAATTTGACAAAAATTGCTGGGAAAGAAAGAAAGAAAAAGAAAGAAGAAAGAAGAAAGAAAGAGAGAAAGAAAGAAAGAAAGAAAGAAAGAAAGAGAGAGAGAGAGAGAGAGAAAGAAAGAAAGAAAGAAAGAAAGAAAGAAAGAAAGAAAGAAGAAAGAGAGAGAGAGAAAGAAAGAAAGAAAGAAAGAAAGAAAGGAAAGAAAGAAAAGAAAGAAAGAAAGAAATTGCTATAAGTGGATCAAGATCTAACCAAAAACTACAGTGAATATTTGAATTTTAAAATTTTATTATAATCAATGACACATTGCCATTGATCCCCCTCAAAGAACTCAAAACACCATCCTCACTTTAAATACCCATATCCTATCACTCTAGGCAACATGTCTACTACTGTTATAAGTTTTTAAAATTTAAACATTCATTGTATTTTTCCATATCCACTTGTATTTCCTATGGTCATTTCTAAACAATACAACAAATAAAGACAGAAGTAACTTCCAGTTTAAAAGTTTTCTCATATGCATGTGTGTGTATCAGTCTTTTAAAATCTTTTTTATTAGCACATGTTTGCAGTATATAATGTTTACATTCCTCATGAGAAATGGGCACAACTATATAATGCATCTCAATTCCTTTTTTATCCCCCCTTTTCTTCCCTTTCTCTCCACACCATCCATCTCTTCGTCCCATTACTTTTTTAACTTCTTTTCTACACTATTCTGTGACATGCAGTTGACAAACAAAAAGTTGTATGTATTTAACGTGTAGAATTTTATGAGTTTGGAAAACATCATCATAATCCACACCAAAAACCTACCTACCATCTATAAAATTTCTGCCTTGCCTTTTTACTTGCTTGTTACAAAAAAAAAATAATTCTACCCTTATCACCTATTTTAAGCATAAAATACAGTATTATTATGTATAGGCACTATGATGCATGACAGAGCTCAAAGACTTACCTATCTTTTATAATTCAAACCCAGAACCATTTAACTAATGCCCCATCTCCCTCTTCTCCCGGCCATAGATAACCACTCCCTGCTTCTATGAGACTGAGATTTATCACATAAAAGGTATCATATAACATTTGTTCTTCCGCTTCTGACTTATTACACTTGGCGTGTCCTCCAGGTTCCCTCATGTTTGGTTTATTTGTTCTGGAGATAGGGTCTCACTATGTAGTTCAGACTGGCCTGGACTCACTATGTAGCCCAGTCTGGCCTCAAACTCATGGCAATCCTCCTGTCTCAGCCTCCTGAGTGCTGGTATTACAGACATGTGCCACCACGCCCAGCTTCACTCAGGATTTCCTTCTTTATAAACTGCATAGTTCTGGGGGAGCTAATATTTTCTTTATCCATTCATCCAGTGATTGACATTTAGGTTTCTTCCACGTCTTGACTATTGTAAGTTATGCTTTCCTGATTTCTAATTGACAATTTGCTGTTGATGTATAGAATGCTACTGCTTTCTGTATGTTCTTTTTGTACTGCATAATTTTGTGGAATTCAGCTTTAGTGTTGATGGTTTTTTGATGGAGTCCTTGAGGTTTCCTATGTATCAGATCATATCTGTAAACAGTGGTGATTTGGCTTGAACTTTTTCACTTTGGATGTCTTTTATTCCTTCATTTACTGGATTACTCCAGCGAAGATTTTTAGTACAATACAATATTGAATAAAATGTGAAAGTTGGTAAATCTTTATCTCAGCACAGATCTTAGAAGGCTTTTAGTTTTTCCCATTCAGCATGATACCAGTGATGGCTTATGATATGGCCTTTGTTATGCTGAGATTTGTTCATTCTGCATCTAATTTGTTCAGTTTTTATTGTGCAGGAATGTTAAATTTCATTAGATGCCTTTTCTATATCTATTGAAATGATCATGTAATTATTGTCACTCATTCTGTCATGTTTGTTTATGAATGCCATTCTTGCATTTTGGTGAATTGTATCAAGTCTTTAAAATAAATTTAACAACAATGTTTCACACTCCTCCAAATAAAAGAGAAAGAAATACTTGTGAGGTCATTTTTTATGTCAGTATTACCTTGAATCCAATACAAGCAGACATATTACAAGAAAAGAAAATTTTTAATGTCTTTTGTAAATGTAGATACAAAACTTCTCAAGAAAACACTAACAAAAAATCTTAGTTATTCTGGTGCTGTGATTCTGAAATACCTGAGCCTGGATAACTTACAAAGTGAAGAAGTTTATGGAACTTAGGAGTCCGGTGGCTGGAGGGTCCAAACAGAGTGATGAAATGGTGCTGTAGTCAGGGGTTGTGAGGAGAACAATTAGAATCAGGACATGGAGTTTATAATATTATTTCATGATGGTCACCCAGAGTTAACACAAGAAAATGTAGAAAATCTATCCACGACACTAAAGCCATAGAATATTTAGCCAAGGGCCTGAATCCCACAGCAATGTCTCACATGAGTCCAGATGAAGACCCAGAGCTCCTGACAATGCCTCCCACGAGTCCAACTGGAGGTCTAGAGCCCACAAGAAGGACTCATGCCAGTCTCTTTTATGGATCCATGCCGGGAAGGCCCAAAGGTCAATGGTGGAAACTAGAAAGTCTATGCCAGGGGGGTGAAGGAGCTGTGCTGGTATGATCAAGGGTTCTATGCTGGAGTCGAGAAGTCACACTCACAACAAAGACCAGGGCTGTCCTGAAAAGCACCACAGCCATCCTCAGCGACACGGAGGCCCGGAGCTCCTCCAATGACAAGCACAGTTGAGTACATGCCGGGAAGCCAGCATGACGAGTTCATCCTGGAGACCAAGTGGCACACGTCTTCCCCTCTGGAGCCAGGAAGCAATGCTCGATATGAGGACCAGAGCTTCTCCAGGAGAACCTAATGGCTCAAACAGCAACACGTAGGAGAACCCACAACACCTCAATGCCTCAATGCTTTAACACTTCAACGCATAGCTTCTCCTTCTCCATGTCTCTATTTATGCTGACAACTTTCCTCAGGTGGGACATCTATGCTTAGCACTATGCTGATGTAATCCAGCTGGCATTAAGTTGACCACCAGTTTTTAATCCATAACAAATGGCCACATCACTATAGTGCAGAGAAGCAGAAAAGGAACTGGTTGCCGCAGATGTAGAAGGAGCCAAGTACATGGAGTGGCCTCACCGCATAATGATCTCCACTGCCAATGCTAATCCAGTCCCATTAGCGCTAAACTCCCACAAAACTGCATTAACCCATGCATGAGGGTGATTCCCATGGCCCAATTACCTCATTCTAATGAATTTTGTGCAGAAACAGGAACGCTAAACCTAAACTTAATATGGTAAATGAAGGACACAAAATACTCAAGACCATCTTTAAAAACCCATAGTGAAGAACTCACACTACCCAGTTTCAACACAGCTGAAATAATCAATAGAATGTGGTTGGCATTTAAAAATATACATGTATAGATCAGAGTAGCAGATTTGAGGTTCCAGTAATCAATTATACACCCATTTTCAGTAGATTTCTAATAGGGTTTCAAAAATAATCTTTCTACCAAGGTGCTGGAACAATAGGTTATCCACATGCAAAAAGAATGAAATTGGGCCCATAAGCCCCGCCAAATATAAAAATTAATTCAAAACAGATCAATGACCCAAGTGTAAAAGCTCAAACTGTAAAGCAATTGAAATGAACAATGGGTATAAATACTTAAGACCTTGAATTAATTAGCATTTTTCAAATGACACCAAATAAGCAAGCTACAAAAATAAATGGGAGTCATAACATTTCATGAAAATTTAAAACTTTTGTATTTCAAAGTGTCACGTCTGGCTCCTAGTCAAGGAACCAAGGATGTTCCATCTGCGGGACAAGGACCACTGCTCTGCTGTCTAAATGGCCCACTGGCATCATAAATCCAGTCCAGATTTAAAAAATTAGAGGGACAAAGTTTAACAAAAGGAAGACACTACTTCATAAAGAGGAAAAGAAAAGGGTGAAAAGGAGAGGATAAATAGCTACCCTGATAAGGAAGAATCAGGGTGGTGCCTTGGAAAGATGCAGGACCTGTGGCTCCTTTGTTCCCAGCCACTTTTATATGAGGGGTGAGTGGTCTTTCCTCCTCCACTTGGAACTTCCTGTCACTGGGGTGACTTCTGAGCGCCGATGCCTAATATCCTTTCTTCTCGTGGCCTACGTGCGGCTTCTTTCACCTGTTTGTTTGCTTGTCCCTAGCCTACCTTTGAAGGCCTTGTCTTTGGAGTGTGTGGCAATTTAGCAAAGGGGTAACTTACTCATGGTATCTTAGAGTTAGTAAGAGGATGAGTAGATATCTATTGCACTTTATAATATAGTGGCTCTGGAATGAATGAATGTGTGTGTGTATGTGTGTATGTGCAGATGTGAGTACATACTATCTTCATACTACGCAGCCCCCCTCTTTGCTTGCCCTATATTTTATTGGAAGTAGAGGGGGCTTATATTTGTGCATTCGGCTTTTTCTCTATGTCCTTCCTGTCAGCTCTTTTTCTGGTCTCTTGGTGTACATGCCAAAGCTATTTGCTGCCTCTCTTTATTTAGTTTTTTGGTTTTGTTTTGATTTTTGTGGGGTTTTTTTTTGTTTGTTTGTTTTGTTTTCCTCTATCTCTCTCCCTGACTTGCTTCCCAGGAGAATTTCTATAACAAAGTTTGTTTTTAACTCTTTCTAGTCAGAATTAGCTAGAAGACCTATGGAGAACCCTATTCTATTTTCTTGTCTATACAGTCCTACCCCTACAAAAGGACACTACTTAAAATGAAAAGACAGCCTAGAAAACAGAGAAAATAATTTTAAATTGTGTTTTTATCCAGGATCTAGACTATATAAAAAGGTCTTAAAAATCAATAGTAAGAAGATAACTAAATTTTAAGAGACCCCTCAAAAACTATACAAGTAACATACGAAGAGTTTCAACTTCATTAGCCATTAGAGAAATTCAGACCTGAAACACAGTAAGATCCCACTTCATATATACTGTGATGACTATAATCAGGGTGCAAAGGACAATGACAAGTTTGAATAAGGGTATGGAAAATTGTAATCCTCTTGTATTGCTAGTAGGAATGTAGAATGGTGCAGTCACTTCAGAAAATACTTTGGAACTTCCTCAAAAAGTTAAGCAGAGCTATCATACAATATGGCAGTTCTACTCCTGTCCAAGAGAACTGAAAGCATGTGTGCATATGAAAGTTTGCACATAAATACTTACAGGAACTTATTTCTAATAGTGAAAAATGAAATACACAGGCTACAACATGGATGAATCCAGAAAACACTGTTCTAAGTTAAAGAATTCATACACAAAATCCCAAATCACAATATGTAAGTCCATAAACAGAAAACATAAATTGTTTGTCAAGGGCTGGATCAAAAGGGAAGTTATGTGACTACTAATAAATATCTTCTGGGAGTGATGGAAGTGTTTTGGAATTAGATAATAGTGATGGTTGAAAAATTTAATGAATATACTAAAAACTATGAATCATTCACTTTAAAACTGAGCATTTAATGGCAAGTGAAATGTATCTCAATAAAAAAAATTAAACAAATCAAGAGGGATTTTCACAGACAAATGATGCAAATACATCTTGAATCTAGGACTCAAATGCAAACTTTAGCTACTCCAGAATGAGGAAGAATATCGATGAAATTCAGTTTGCTCAAACACATGAGGAAAAGGAGTCTCTCATCCTTTACTGGGTCAGTATAACCTGGCACATGCATTACTAAGTTGGTACTATCAAAAAAGGTGAAGCAAATATCCTGTGATCCAGGATTTTCAACTGTAGAAATCTAAAATCAGTGTGAGGCAGGCATGATTCATGCCCAGTGAATTTTCTTTTCTATTTTAAAAGTGATAATCATAGGGAAAGATAATAAATTATACGATGAATTTTTGAAGCTTTCTCTTCTGCTTTTTTGGAAAAGACCGTTTGCCTTATAGTATGGTTTCTATGAAGTTTCTGCTCTTTTAATCTTTTAAGCTGCATAAAGAGGAAGGTCACCCCCCCCCATATATATAGGATCTTCTTTCTAGGGGTTCTGAGCATACGCTAATAAAAGTTACCAATTCCATGTAGCGATCTAGCCTTGATGAAAGGGCTAGTGGTTGGGCTGGGGATTTAGCTCAGTGGCTTAAGCACCTGCCTGGCAAGCATGAGGTCATGAGTTCGATCCCCGGTACCAAAAAAAAAAAAAGAAAGGGCTCGTGGTGGGGGTGAGATAGGGGAAAGGAAACAAAGCCTGAGCCTTAGACAAACTCCATGAAACTACAAAGAAAATCAAGAGATAACTCTGAGACTTATGTACAAATGTACAAATGTACTCATGACTTATGTACTCATGAAAATGAACAGTAACTATGCAGTGACTGACAAGATCAATGATTACTGAAAGAAGTACTTCAGTGAATCTATACCATTTTTCCTTTAACTTTTTTTCAAATGGTGATGTCTTTTTAAATGTGCCATCACTATTATTTGTAAGCACTGTTCTTTGTTCAACAAATAAAGAGTTGTAACAGTGCAGAAAAAGTCCACAGAGAGGAAAACCATGCCAATCTACTTTTCTAATTCATCATATCCCAGTCTTCCAGTCAGTGAAAACATAACCCGTAGTCAACTTGCTCAAACTCCGGGCAAAAGTACCAAGCAAGAGAAATATTTTATAAAACTTGTCCCATAACCTGCAAGATGACTGACAGTCAAACCTCCAGGATCCATATTGAATCACCTCTGCTCTGGAGCTGGTCCTGTGAAAATATAGACCAGTAATGGCGGAACTTGTAGAATTTTCATTAATGACAAGCAGCCCACTGCGGCACGTGTGCCAGAGGTTCGCCACCACAGACATAGACCCTCAACCCACCTGTGCCACCACTTTGAGCAGTCATCTCCCTACTCAGCATGGTCAGATATAGTAGGGAGACAGGGATTGTGACATAAGCAAATGCCATCAAGCAGATGTATGTAAAGCCACCCCATGAGCTTGCTAGTAGGGACACCACCTATGAAGGCCTCATAAACAGCTAACTTCCTGCAACCCCAAACTGAAGGCCTCGTGAGGAGAAAGAGGGACTCCTCTTTTGAAGAACGGACAGCAGGAGTCTGGCAGAGGAGGTGACCAGAGCCCTGGGGACCAGGTGGCAATCATACAGACATCATGGACACTGCTATGTGCGTTTGTTCCCCATGCTGTACGTGGCAGAGATGCTGTCCTCATTTGTGTTCCTGTCTGTGCTGCAAGTTCATCTTCACCTCGGAACGGAACTGCACCTGCTTCCCCTGCCCTTACAAGGATGAGAGGAACTGTCAGTTCTGCCACTGTACCTGCGCAGAGAACCCCAACTGCCACTGGTGCTGTTGCTCCTGGGCCAATGACCCTAACTGCAAGTGCTGCTGCACGGCCACCAGCAATATCAAGTGTTACTACTACGAGAGCCGCTGCTGCCGCAATGCCACCATCGTGTTCCACAAAGGCCGCCTCAGGGCCATCCGCACTTCGTAAGTGCTAGCTCTCAAGTGAGACCACATTGGCCCAGGAAAACTGGGGACCTTACAGCTGTAGGGTCCCCAGAACGTGCCAGTGCCTCCTCTGAGTCCACTGCTTTATTTGAAGAGGAGAGGCCAAGAATTCTGTAGCAATTAAGAGTATCCCAAAAATCCAGGTCTAGACCCTGAGTTCCCAACCAGAGCTCCATTAACTATGGAAATAAGTGCTGAACCCTGTTGAACTCCAACCCTTACAACTGTACCAGATAGTGAGAACTTACACTTCATGTGGAAGGAATTTTCCAGGTGCTGCATGCATGACCATGCTGGACCCTCATTCTGCATCCACTGTAGCCCCAAGAAAACTGAGTTTTGAGATTAAGATGCCCAGGATTGCACAGCTAGTAAGATCCAGTCAATATTCAAATGCAGAATCTATGCTCTGAAATGTAAAATGCTACACTAAAAAATAGACAATGATAACTGCCATCGTAGGGTAAGGATGAGTGGTATTATTTGTGCTTTGCCATCTGAACAATATGAATTGTTCTTCTTCCTATAACTTTTGCTGTCTGAAATGTTTATTGGAAAAGTGAGAGCTTCTATGAGCCACTTTTGACCCTGGCAACTTATATAAGTACCCTAGACACCTATGAACTCCTAATGGCATTCTCTCCTTTCACATCCAGAAATCGCAGTAGTAAGGCTCTTAATTACTCATTTGTGGCAGTAATCTTCCTTGTCGGAAACGCACACCCTCCTCCTTCTCTACCAAATTAGTCTTTTTATGTCATACATGAGAGGAGTCTGGTATAGTACAGGTAGATTTCTCAGAGGAAGAAAGATCATAACTCAGCACGTACAGATGACAAGACTAGGAGAGAGAACAAAGGGAGATGTCTGAAGGTTTTCAAAGCTGGTAAAGCAATTCTGTGGGCAAAGCTTTGGATTCAGGGGAAGACTGTAACCCTGCAATTAAGCACTTGTGTGATAACTGTTATTCACCACCCATGGCCCTCTCGTGCTGTCTGCATGAAGAAGTTGTAGATTCTGGATGTGAGTTTAGAAGCTTTAAGGTGTGGATCTTCTCTGTACTTTCCCATTCTCTATGCACCAGCCATGGGGAGTCACTGAGCCTCTTTCTACCAGGGTTAGATGAAACCTCAGCTCTGGGAAGATGTCTCAGGCATTAGTGACTCTCGGACTTCGCTGTGTATTGATATCACCTGGGCATCTTCAAAGTATTCTGATTCCTGTCCCTTCTCCTAAACGCAGTGACTTTTATTAGTCTAAAGGTAAAAAGTGGGCATCAGAATTGTAAAAGTTCTGCCTCCTTTGGGTGATTCTAATGTGCAGAATGAAATAAAGATGAGGAAACTAAGAGGAGGGGGGTTAAGAAACTGTTCTCAAAGACATGTACCATTCATTACCTGTTGGTCTGGGAGTTAGATCCCACAGGTGGGCTCTAGTCTTGGCTCAGGTATTGATCTCCTGGTGTCCTCGGGAATACTTAGTCACCCTCATCTGTGTTCCTTCTGATGTACAATAATAATGTTGATGCCCTCTAGGTACAACCCACCAAGAACACACTTGCAGTTGGGCAAGATTGGGTTTATGGACTCATTTCAACAAGTGGTAACTTACCCATGGGCCAGTGCGAGGTTCCCGTATAAGACAACATCAATGAGTCAGGATAGGATTTGGCTTATAGTAAGTAAGACCATGAGGGTAAATCTTGGGTTATCTTAATAGACGATGGGAAGAACAGAGTGCGTGAAGGTGGGGTAGCAATGGGGGAGAAGAACTAGCATCTGTCACCCCTATTGATCCATGTGAGACAGTGGTCATTATTGTGTTTGGAGAATGTTCTTGTCTGAGTTCCAACACCGTAAAGTGGTTCTGCTCTGTTTGGCTCCACCACAATCACAGTGCCCTTGTGGGTTAAATGACATTACTGATAACCAAAAGAACCCCAAGGCCCCACTGACCATGCCGAGCCAGGACGCTGCTTTACTCTTGTTGGAAAATTGCACCAAGCAGTTACAGATCCCCTCCAGGTCACACTTTCAGTCCTTAGACGTACGAAATTAAATTTAATCTTCTCAAGGAATTCTGTGCCATGGGTATCAGTTGTGCGAGGAATAGGCAGAGAGTTCACCCAGCTAAAAGAGGGAGGAGGCAGCTTAGAAACCAATCACCCAGGCAGAAGCTCTGCCCATCCCACCGGCATGCCTGAGAAACAGAGCAAGCTCTCCTGATTGCTTCTCCCTGTAGGTCCAAGACTGCACTGCGGGTGGGAAGCAGCGACACCCAGCTGGATGAGGTGAAGTCCCTACCAGCGAACAGCCACCTGGTCGAGCACCTCAGCTGCCCCATGTGCAACCGGCTGCGCCTGCACTCCTTCATGCTGCCCTGCAACCACAGCCTATGTGAGAAGTGCCTGCGGCAGCTGCAAAAACACGCTGAGGTCACCGAGAACTTCTTCATCCTCGTTTGCCCGGTGTGCAGCCGCTCTCACTGCATGCCCTACAGCCACAAGATGCGGCTTCCCGAGAACTACCTGCGGGGGCGCCTCACCAAGCGCTACATGCAGGAGCATGGCTACCTCAAGTGGCGCTTTGACCGCTCCGCCGGGCCCATCCACTGCCAGGTCTGCCGCCGCCGGCGCATCGCCTACAAGCGCTGCGTTACTTGCCGCCTCAACCTGTGCAACGAGTGCCTCAAGGCCTTCCACTCGGACGTCGCCATGCAGGACCACGTCTTCGTGGACACCAGCGCCCAGGACCAAGATGAGAAGATCTGCATCCAGCACCCATCCAGCCGGATCAGTGAGTACTGCCGCAGTGACAACCAGCTGCTCTGCACCTTCTGCAAGGTGGCGTTCCACAGCGGCCACGACACCGTCAGCCTCATCGACGCCTGCTCGGAGAGGGCCGCGGCCCTCTTCAGCGCCATCGCCAAGTTCAAAGCAGGTCTGGTGCTAGTGTGTGTATGTCTCCTCTCCAGCAGCTCCTGGTCAGGAACTGATGGGGAAGGTGGCTTGGGGCAGTCTGTTAAGGCCAGTCTTACCTTCGCCCACCAGAGCAATCCACAGCCTGGAAACATGGTGCTCCCCTGTGTCACTTAGCCTCCCTGTGCCTGGTCTCTCCCTCTGTACTATGGAGATAATAGCATCACGTTAGTATTGTAAACACTGAGTTACTCTATGTAAAGGACTAAAAAAAAATCTGGCATGTAATAGTCCATGAAGAGTCCATTACTTCCATATCCTCTGACTTTACTTTCCTGGTTGGAAATTAAGTTTGAGTTCTAGTTTTCTGAAGTTCTGTGAACATTTCTAAGGTGTTTTGCACTGAAGTTGAATCCACTACCACCACCCACCCACCCAATTTTCAGGGAAAAAGGATTGAGCTAATACCAAAGTCATCCCAGTATAAAAATTTTCCTCCACGAGCTTTCCTCCAAAGTTTTAGAGAATGAATTAAATGAAGGGGTAACAAACCCATAATAATTAATAGGAAAACTCAGGAATATCCAGTAACATCCTGGTCAACTGTTTGCTTTTCCTCTGTATCCCTGGTCATAGTTGTTTATCTTGGGTAGACATAATATCATTATGTAATATAGTTACATTGGGTGCATATAATATAGAATATAGTTATAAGGGAAACAGATCCTAGTCTCTATGATGGAACCAAGTACAATAATATTTCAAAGAGTTCAGTAAAGATACTATAATTTCTGGATATGACTCCACCTGAATAGACAGGACCCTAGGTATCCTTTTAGGGCCCCTCAGATCCAAGACTAGCACCTTGTATAAAGGCCAACTCTACACGGGCCTTTGAAGTATATTATATCCACTCTCAGTAATCCTACAGTACAGGCATTAAAATCACATCCATGGATGAAAGAACTGTGGTTCAAAGAAATGAGTGCAAGTCAGTGGCAGACCCAGGCTATCTGACTCCAATTCCTATCAATTACACAGCATTCACTTCACAAATATTCTGCACTAAATGGTAACCACAATCTAAAAATAGAGGTGAGGGGGTGGACAGCCATACCACCCGTGGTCCGTGTCCTTAAAGAACGGCCCACTGTCAGTGGCCAAGCAAGGTGCACCAGGTCAAGGCAGCCCTTTTCCTTTGTCAGATACTGTGGTCTCTGTCCTACCAACATGCACATGCACAGAGGAGGGAGGCAGCTTTTCCCTGAGCTGCCCAGAAAGCTCCCATTGAATACAGAGATGGATCAGAGACAGACTTTGCTAATTTTCATGTCACCTAGGACTTCTCACCAGCATGGATATTTCAGGAATACTTTGATTTTCTCAACTGTCACATACCTAGAAACAGTGTGAATGGAAAATTATTCCATTTTGAAGCCACCACCAGGGAAGCTTTACATTAAAGAATCCCTGTTTGAGACACCATGAAAATGGTTAGACCTGTTGGTTCCTAGAAGTTCCTCTTAAAATAACACTTGCTCCCTGCCCAGGCCAGAGCTTAGATGGATTCTTGGGCGTCAGCATAGGGAATGGGCTGCTGCCTACAACCTGCAGTGGCTGCAATGCCACTGTATAGAACCTGAGTGTCATAACAGGAGAGTCGTAGGACAGTTGTCTCAGAATCCAGGACATCTATAGGTCAGGTAGCAAACTTCTATCCAGAGTTCAGGAGCAATACCAGTACCAATTTCAGGATTTTCCAGCAGTTTGAAGGGGAGGGCTGGTAGGTAAACTAGATAGCGGATATAGCTAAAGAACTTAGCCTGTTCTTCATTCCTGAAGGACACAGACAACATTTCAAACTGCACTTTGAACTTGCTCTTGAGCACTTGATTCAGCTTCTAGGGAGGTGCCATAAATGTTTCTTTTGAACACATCCCCAGATTATTTAAAAGTGAGTGATCTGAGAATATATACTGAGAAATAAACTCTTTATAGAAAATTTAGTGTGAGAGCCTTACTAACACCCTCTTCCCCTGTTCCATTAATACAGAGGTGCAACTGATCAATGACTTTTTAAAATTAATTTTTGTGAGTTAATGTGCAGCAAAGATTGAGAACTAGACTGAGAGGAGCTCAGAAATGTAGCTCCTTGCCACTCAGTGTGTTCCCAAGACGTTGCAGTCACCTAGGAGCTTGTTAGAAATGTAGACTCTTCAGCCCATCTAGCCTGTTGCATCAGAATCTGAACATTTTTAGCAAAGATGCCCAGGAGATTCTCTGGATTAGATTCTAAACCTAACTGAACACTGTAGCATCTGGATTCCTGAGCACTGTCTCAGGCCAGTTCCAAAATCTCAGCAGATGAGGTCAAGAAAACAGCTTTTGTGTTTTTTTTAACTACTCAAGTGACTCCAGTGCTCACAGAGCGCTGAGGACCACAGCTGGAGAAATTAAGAAACTTAGGCTTTGGTGCTAGATAAACAGATGCAGGACAGGGTCTGGTTTCTCCCATGTACTGACCATATGACTCTGGGCACTCAATTCACCTCTCTTATCTTGGTTTCTTTATCTATAAATGGAAACAATATCTATTATGCAGAAAGATACATATAATATATAATATGTGGATATGATTAACAATAGATGCTTAATAGATAGTAGCTAGTTGTTAGTATATTACCTGAAAAAGACTTTGATTTGACTTTGTTCTGAGATTAGCTCTTGCGAAGTGTGCAAGATTTTAGAATGAAAGTGCTTCTAGCCCCTTTCTTTCCTTCTCTTTTGTCACTGACTCATCTCCCTTGTCTGAAAAGTTCTTATTCGTTCTTGCAGAACTTTGCTGTACATAAGCTTAACTATTTTCTAACAAAGTAGGGCGTTTCTCTTCTGAGTTTAACAATGGGTGACTATTGAATAGTCAAAGATAATAATGCATAAGAGGATTTCAGCCGCCATAAGTTACAATATGGTTGCCTATGGGAAAGATCAGGAAGAAACTTACAGCTAAACTGAAATTACAAACTAATATTTTCCTGTAAAGCTCCCACCTGCATTGCGTCAAGAACATTGTGAAGGAAAAGGTAGGCAAAGGAAATGGTGACATTACAGAAAAGGTCAAAAGTAATATTGTTGGCATTGACCTCCAAGATGCTAGAAAACAAACCTCATCTACTCACCTCTTAACACACTGGTCACAGTGGTAACCAAGGTAGCCATGGTCCCTTTTCTCATGGGTTGACAGGACCCTAGGTTTCTTTTACTCAAATGCACATCATTGTTACCATAGCCACCATCCACAGAAGACCAGCTTTCTGTGAACAAAGGGTAATGCCAAGATCTAAGTGCAAAAATATTTGGTCACCCTTGCTCTTGAATAAAATTTGATAAAATGTGCAGCTTATCAACTCACTGAAGCCTTGGCCTTCCCTGAGGAGGATCTTAACTATAGTATACTCTATCAAAAGTTGATGGTCTTTAAATTGCTGCCTAGTATCTAAAATCCCTTAAAGCCAATAAAGGCGCTAATTTCACAGAGAAGTGCCAGGTGTTACCCTTGCCACGGCTACTTGCAGTTGCAGCATTGCTGGGTTTGTGAGAGCTCATATTCCTCCTGCCTGTATCCCTGGCACTTTAAATGGCAGACAGCATGCAGCAGGGCTCCAGGTTTGACAGAGCGGATTTAAATTCCAAATACTATGTGAGAGGACACAGGGTCAATTGATTCTCCTCCAAGGGTGACAACAGACCCTTTCTTGAAGGATAGCTGTTGTGATTTTTCTACTCTTTCTTGGGCTGGATTCTTTTTTTCTCTTCTTTTCTTTGCAGTATATGTCTGTAGTGTATGCATTTTCCAGTCATCTTAAGGAGTGGGACACCGTACAACTTGCTTCCTTTTTTTAACCCGTTACCCCATCTCTCCCCTCTCTCTCTCCTCCTCCTCTTATTCTACTTCCCTCATTTTCATTCTTACTGATATTAATCTTAGCTTATGTTTATGTTGTGTAATGTTTATACTCACTGAGGTTGGTAGGTTCCTATATATAGGATACCTTTACTCAGCTTACTTCCCCTTTTACTCCTCCTCATCCCTTGCTATAGATCTCTTGGTCTCCCTTTTGCATTTGGAAGAGATCCATCTGCTTGCCTCCTTCTATCCACTCTCTGTTGAGCTCCTTGTTTACATTTTGCCTTGCTCAAATGAGAGATATCATACAGTATTAGGGGTTGGATTTTTGATGACAAGACTCCTTGGGAAAGGCATCATCTAAAAGAAATCACCAGAAGTTTCATTCTCCTCCCTCTGTAAAAGCTTACCTTCCCCACAGGAAGAAGTAGGGCCCAGTCATTTTCTGAGTTCATCTCATCTCTAGTCCCACTTGCAGACAATGAAGTCGGGTGAAAACCGATGTCAAGAGTGGCTGTAAACATTCACATTCAGGCCTCAGGCCATGGTGGTCACTGTTACAAGACAGACATATGCCAGGGAAGCACAGTGGGTTATACCTGAGGGAAATGTGAGAGGAAGCGGAGGGGAGGGAGAGAAGGGAATGCATTTTGTAAACCTATTCTGACCTGTTTCACCCACCTGTAAGTGCCTTCCCTCCCTCCCCACTCACTCCTGTGGAGCCTGATATAATTTGCTCCAGTTTCTATTGTTTTGACAGCTGGGGAGATGAAAATTTTAACAGTAACTAACATGGTTGTTTTGCAGTCCGATATGAAATTGATAACGACCTAATGGAATTCAACATTTTAAAGGGCAGTTTTAAAGCTGACAAGGAGGCAAAGCGAAAAGAGATCAGAAACGGATTTCTCAAGCTGCGCAGCATCCTTCATGAGAAGGAGAAAAACATCATGGAACAGGTAGAGAATCTAGAATTGTCCAGGCAGAAGGAGATAGAAAAATACGTGCAAATCACAACCCTGAAAGTGAATGAAATGGACGGCCTCATCGCCTACTCGAAGGAAGCCCTGAAGGAGACAGGCCAGGTGGCCTTCCTGCAGTCAGCCAAGATTCTCGTGGACCAGATCGAGGACGGCATCCAGAGCACCTACAGGCCCGACCCCCACCTGCGGCTCCACTCCTCGCACTGTGTACCCTTGGACTTTGCTGAGCTCTCCAGTGCCATCCACGAGCTCTTCCCCACAGGGCCCAAGAAGGTGTGCTCCTCAGGGGACTCGCTGCCCTCTCCCTACCCCAATCACTCAGAAATGATGATTGCCAGGAAGGTCACATTCAGCACCCACAGTTTTGGCAACCAGCAGATGTACCAGCGAAGCTCCTCCCTGTTGTCTTTCAACACCTCTGCAGAGAAGGCCAAGATGGGCCTGGAGGCCTGTGGGAGAGCCCAGTCGGCTGCCCCTGCCAAACCCACAGACGCCCTCTACAGCTACTGGAGTACTGCGGCAGACAACCAGCTTGTGCAAGACAGCAACAGCTTTCACAACTGGTACTCATTCAATGAGGCCTCTGTGAAGACTCCAGGTCCAATTGTTATCTACCAGACTTTGGTGTATCCAAGAGCTGCTAAGGTAAGGAACAGGGACAGGTCAGAAAAAGGAAGTGAGTAGTCACAAAAGGTTGTATATATTTCTCTGACCACTAGGATCTGGTCACTCAAATCTGCTCCTCTGGACACATTCAAAGCTTTCAGTAAGCCAAGAATGCCTTAAACCAGTCAATGTACTGTACTTCATCAGAATATCCTGCCCCTGATCCAAAAGGAACCACACTGGAACTAAAGGAATTTGAAGAGACTTACTTCAAGAGTGTAATATTTTTCAAAACAATGCCTGTAATAGAGTCAGCATAGAAATGCAGGCTTGGTTACCTATCAGTTGTTGATTCCCTTAAACTACTATCCTTCCTAAAGAAAATATTCAGATTTGTGATTTGAGAAAATTGAAAGGATAATCCACAATGTAATTCCAAATCTTACCTCCTGAGATTCACCTTTTTTTTTTTTTTTTTGAGGGGAGAGGTGAGAGTGAGATATCATAGGTCTTGCCAGCTTCTGCCTCCTGGCCTCAAGACACATGATTCCCTTTTGGCCTTCATGACCTAAATTGGAAAAATGATTTTTCAAGTCCAGCTGAACCTAAATTGAATTGCTTATGTGATACTTTGTTAAAATTCAAAGAAGAAAAATGATTAACACATAACTAGGTATTCCACGAGGGTCTGTCTTATTCTTCTGGGGTTCCTGAAGGACCAGCTTCCAAGCCAAGCAATCGTCTGCTTCCTTGCAACAGAGCCCCCATAATCTAAGAAGATGATTCATACTCCCAAAAATGTTTAGTGCCTTTGGAGCCTAAACTAGTGGTTCTCCAACATCAATGTACACCCGGAGATCTTGCTAAAATGCAGATTCTGTTCAGTAGGTTTAGTCTGTTTCTTTATAAACACTTTGGTATAAAGGGTTTATCTAAAAACAAACAAAGAAACAAAAAAAAAAATGAAGGCCAGACCCAGACCAACTATAACTTCCTCTGAGATGTGGTAATCTGTGTTTTGAAGTCTAAAACTGGCACCAAGAATGACCACATGGAAGCCATCAGACACAGTGAGACCTCCCTGCCCTTCACACAGAGATGCCCATGACTGAACAGTTGATGCAAAATGATTCTAAACCAGCAAGACCCATGGTGTAAGAGACAACAGGTCAGGGATGGCAGCAGGGTCTCATCTCCTTGTTGACCCAGACTTTGTAGGGAGTTGACGAGTCCTTGTTTTAAAGAGAAAGCACTGGTGGTATCTGTCCTATACTTAGGCCTGGGAAAAGTCACCCAGCGCTCCCTACAGTTGTTCCTGGGTGAACTCAAGAAAGAGACCTACACAGAATAAGCCAGTCAAGTCACGAGTTATCAAGAAAAGATACCTAACTTACTGCCACACAGTGACAGTTGATATAAAAATATCATTGATCCCTATTTTAGGGTCAGAGGAATCATATTGCTCTGTAAGATAAGTCCCTGTTGAATTTTTTTCAAAACTTTAGGATTTGGGGCACAGAAAATACAAGTACCTCAGTTTACAAACTTAATTTGCTTTACAATTTTGAGAAAGATGGCTGTATTTGTGTTTGTGTGGGGAAGATGGCTGTGGCTGTGATTGTCACCTGACGTAGTTTGTAAGCAATCTAAGAAAAATTTTACCAAACGTTTTCTTTTGCAAATCAAATTGTTTGCAAACAGAAGCAATTGTGAACTGAGGTGTTTCTGTATTATTAATGTTAGTCCTACTAATTATTAATATAAATTGTAAAAATCCTCAAAATTTTTAAACTCAGTTTTATTTCTAGAAATCCCTTTCTTTAAAATGATTAAAAGTTCAGGTGAAGATTCAGACACAAATGTTTCCATTGCAATATTTATTTATGAGAGTATAAAACCAGAAATAACCTAAATGCTCAATTATAGAAGGATTGAATTATTTATAGGGCAATTTTTAAAAGATGCACACTACTGAATTTTTAAAAATACAGGAAAATATGTAAAATATTGTAAATGAAAGAAGAAATCAGTGTTGTATAATCCAAATTCTATGTATCTATGTGTGTGTGTGTGTGTGTGTGTGTGTGTGTGTATATATATATATATTCCAAAATTGAAAAGAAATCACAGGGAATTAACTAGATTGCAGGATTATGAGTGATATTTGTTTTCTTCCTTTATATTTTTTCTGTATTTTCTAAGTATGTTATAGTGGGTATTCTTATTTTGACAACTAGAAAAAAAATCAAATTTTATTGTTTTATAAATTTGTTTGTAAAATTTATACACTTACCAGTTGATTTTATTCTCATAAACTTTATGTTATTTGAACCTTAAAATTTTAGTAAAATCATAAGATAGTGGCTTTTAAAAAATAAGTATTGTGCTGGGGATTTAGTTCAGTGGCATAAGCACCTGCCTGGCAAGTACAAGGTCATGAGTTCAATCCTTGATACCAATAAATAAATAAATAAAAAGACAAGTGTTATAAAATAGTTATGTGTCAGATACCATCTGCTACTTGAGACTTATTCATGTATCCTCTCCCAGGAGCTGATATTTTATGCTTTGAGTATGAACATGTATTTCCCATTATTGGATATGTCATTTCACCTCTTTGGGTATTTCCTTTGAATCAGGATTGGAATAGATACTATTCTCACATTCAAGTATTCTGTTGTTCTACTGGAGTTTGCTAACTACATCCCTTAGAATCCTGTGAAAAGGATAGTATAGTCTATCCACCAGTCTGTGAGGATTACATGAACTAGGGATGGTAATGACTGATATGAATCTGATAAATGATAAGTATTCAGTAAATCATAACTACTTTTGAAAGTAGTGTTGGAAGGATAATTGTCACTTCCAAATCAACTGAGAATAACAGAACTCAGAAGAGCATTCTTTTGTTCCTGGAATCCATCCAAAGCCTATTCCCACAGCCTTGCTAGACTGCTACACATGCTATACTCGAAGGCCTCAGCAGTAGCAGGCATGTGGTCAGCCCTACTTGTAACCCAGGGAGTCACAGCATAAATCTTCACAAGAAAGAAAGATGAGTATTAGTCCCACACCAGTGTGTTCATTTCTTCCTAGGTTTACTGGACATGCCCTGCAGAAGACGTGGACTCCTTTGAGATGGAATTCTATGAAATCATTACTACTCCTCCTAACAATGTCCAGACAGAGCTCTGTGGACAAATTCGGGACATAGTGCAGCAGAATCTGGAGATACACAACCTGACCCCCAACACCGAGTATCTGTTTAAAGTTAGAGCAATCAATGACAATGGTCCTGGGCAGTGGAGTGACATCTGCAAGGTACTGTGCATGTTATTTTGTAAACAGATTTTCTTGAAAGATTCTGGGTGGAACTCTGTAAAGATGATCATGAGATCACAGAACCCACAGAGATGCTCTCTCTCCACCCAGAAAATTTGCTAATACAGGACCAATGTAAAGACTACTGCTCTCCACTAGACTTTGCAAATAAGGCATGAAAGTTGTTAAGTTGTGCTTTATTCAAAAAATATTTGTTCCAGGCATTGTTAGAATGCATTAGGATACAGAGACTGAGAGGAAATTAAAGCATGATCCCTGTTTTCAAGGTTCTTGGGGTCTAGTAAACTAATAATTTTTGTATAAGAAAATAAGAACTAATTGTAATGTGAGAAAAAGTAAAAAAGGGATCCTTTCCCTAGACAAAGATAGTGCAAGTTTAACAAATAAAAATAAGATACCCAGTGAAGTTTAAATTTCTCACAAATAATAAAAATTTTAGAGTAAGTTTATTCCATGTATTATTTAAGATCTTTTTATACTAAAATAATTTTTTAATCTGAAAGTTAAGGAATAACCACTGAACATGTCAAGTGGCCTCTGTAAAACAAAATAAATTCTTTCTTTCTTTCTTTCCTTCCTTCTTTCCTTCTTTCTTTTTTCTTTGTGATGGCAAGGCTGATTCTTCTTTCTACCCCTAAGGGATACACACTTGTGGATATAATTTTATTGATATTAAAAGAAGAGAAATATTAAGACTGTCCAGAGTGATCTTACTGTGTAACTATGATGGTATTCTTTGGAATCAGAGTAGATTATGTCTCAATAAGGGATTCCAAAAGGATACATTCATTCATTTCATGCATTTCATTCATTTCATCTTTTGAAAAAGGGGGAGTTTTTATGAGATCCCTGTCAGGACATACCTCTGATCTATACCTATACTCATGGGAACTGGAAAGCTAGACTCTCTCTCTCTCTCTCTCTCTCTCTCTCTGTCTCTCTCTCTCTCCCTCCCTCCCTCCCTCCCTCCCTCTTCCACTCTCTCTCCCCTTACTCATCCCCCTCTTCTTTCCCCTCCTCATTCCTCCCACCCTTCCCTACCTCATCCTCTCTTTCTCCTCTCTTTCCCATCTCTACTTCTTTTTGAGTCTGTACCACTTTTGACTAGTTTTTAGTCTTTTCTCCTCTAAAATCTGCTTGCAGTCTAGTGTAACCTTAGCTCTAATGTGGTGTAACCTTAGCTCTAATTCCAACACCTAGCTATCGTATTCTGTTTGTCTCCCTGGTAAAATGTGAGATTAAGAATCTGATGTGAGGGGCTGGGGATTTAGCTCAGTGGCATAAGCGCCTGCCTTGCAAGCATGCAACCGTGAGTTCAGTACTGGCGGCGGGGGGGGGGGGTATCTGATTGTGTCACTCCCTCTAGTGATAAGGGGGAAACAGAAGGTAGGTAGGGCAGAATTCTGCTGGGCAGCTAGTCTGGGTGGTGGGGCCAATCCATGCTGATGGCAGCAGTTGGGGCCCCAGCAGCCTCATGCATGTCTTCCCCTCCCTCCACAGAGGTCAGACACTGGCTTGTACGTGAAGGAAGAGGGATGGAAGTCCTGCTTGGCCACTCCTCCTGTTGTTGGTCAGTTGTCCCATCTGGTTCTTGGCACCAGTTCCCTTCAGAACATGGAATGCCCACAGCCACTAACACATTTTGCAGTGTGTCTTCTAACTGTGGATTTTTCCTTTTGTCACATTCCATCTTCCTTCTCCGTTTTTAGGAATCCCTCAGACATATAATGCCCACAAAGGGCACCCAGTGCTGTTTCTAATGTTGCTAAATGTACCTTCTGTCATGGGTATGAACAGCAACTGGCAGAGACACAGAAGTGTGTTGTCAGTCTGCCATGTCACCCTGCTGGGCCCTCCCTGGGTGCTTTGCTGCCCTTCTTACTCTGTAGACTAGTCCTAGAGAGCAAAATTCACAGCTCATCTTTCTCTCAATGCTTACCCCAAAAGTTTGTATATAGCAGGTTTTTAATGATTATTGAATGAAGGTATGCATGAAAATGGGGCCAATCAAATGAATATATGAGTGAATATCTAAATTAAAGTGAAGAAATAAATCGATAAATAAAATTAATAATTACAAAGTACCACAAAATACCTGAAAGCTAAATGTGTTATGAAATAAGTCAAGAAATACCATTTTCTAAAAGTGTGTTTATGCGATTAATTTGCCCTCCCTATAAGAGAAGGAAATGGATTCCAGATACTTTGCTTTTAACACAATATCTAAATGAGCAGAGCCCTAATTAATGAGGTTTTCTGGAAGCTTCATTTTTATCTGATTCAAGGAGCCACAATATAGATTTTTCCTTCAGGAGTAATTCTTCCTCCCTTCTGTGTAGCTATATTAGCATTCCAGAGGAAACTGGTTTCCTTAACATTTGTTATCATTTGCAAAAGTAAAGGCTTCAATAGCAAATGAAAATAGGATGGCGTGTTTGAATGACATTTATAAAGCTTCATAAAAGTAATGACTTTAGCTCCTTCCTATAAAATCAAGATTTTTTTCCTTTGGCATCAGTGCTAGGCCGGTATTCCTGAAAGGTTTCATTTAAATGCTGCGGTAAGGCAGCAGAATCGTTTCTTATCCAAAATGCAATATTTCCATCATACATACTTTTGTAAAAGAAGTGAAATAACACCTTTTATATTTGATTTGCATAAGTCTAAAATCTGTTGATTTTAAGAGATTTTCTCTGGAGTAGTGATATGTATCAAGAAAATGAAGGCTTTTTAAAGGTCCCATTTGAAGGTCAGCCCGATGCCAGCCACTGTCTGTTCATTATCACCAATCATCCAACCAGCCAGAAAGGAAGGAGCTATGGCCTCCATTTTTACAGAAAAGGAAACTGACACTCAGAGGGAAAGTGGCCTCACCACACAGGAAGGAGGGGTTTTGTTGAAATTCAGGTCTATCTCCAAAGCCAGAATTCTTTGTCCCCCTACATCATAAGCAGATGCATGGAATCTGGGGCAACATGGGCTCAGCTGAGGGTCATAATACCTCACTCTAGGAGAAAGACGTGAAAGCCAATAATAGGGAGAAGTGACGTTTTGAAACTTTTTGTTGCTGATTTCTTTCTTTCTTTCTTTCTTTCTTTCTTTTTCTTTCTTTCTTTCTTCCTTCCTTCCTTCCTTCCTTCCTTCCTTCCTCCTTCCTTTCTTTCTTTCTTTCTTTCTTTCTTTCTTTCTTTCTTCTTTCTTTCTTTCTTTCTTTTTTCTTAAGAGAGGATCGTACATTTGGAAGAGCACTGCATCATCTTGGCTGAGGTACCAGGCTCCAAATCCCAACAACGCTGTGTCACAAGCTCCATGATGAAGGGCGTCACATTGATCTTCTTCATCCCTCTTTGCTCACAATCCTCAGCTGGGAGCCTCTGGCATAAAAGAGTCCAACTGCCAATTTTGAAGGGATAGAGAAACACGTTCTTAGGAAAGGCGTGTGCTACACTGACCACACTTTCTTCCCTGATCCTGATCTTCCTCTGATTCCCAACATACCTGACGACCACCATCCCTGGTTCCCATTACAGTCTCCTCACCTGGACGCACTGTCTCCCTCTCACTTTAAACTGCAGCCAACTTCCATGAAGTCTTCTCATGACAAATCTGTCTGAGTGTTGGTTTTCCTTTGCATCCGTAACAAATTAGTGGCTTTAAACAACACAAATTATTTATTGCCTTATAGTTCTGGAGCTCAGAAGTCCCAACGGATCTCACTGGGTAAAATCACAGAATCATCAATGCCCTGTTCCTGCTGGAGGTAATGGAGAATCCATTGCTTTGCCTTTTCCAGGTTCTAGAAGCCACTTGTATTCTTTGACTCATGGTTCCTTCTTCCAGCCCCTGTAAAGCCAGCAATATTAGGCTGAGTCCCTCTCACAGTGCCATCTGTCTGGTTCTTTTCTGCCTGCACCTTCCACCTTGAGGGACCTTTGGGATTACATCAGGCCCACCTCATCACTCGGGACATCTGCCTATCTCAACACCAGTTGACCAGCAACGTTAATTATCTCTTGCCATGTAATGTAACAGATTCAAAGGCTCTGGAATTAGAATAGGGATATTATTCTGCTAACCACAAACTGGATGTTCCAGACTATATTACATTTGTAGGTGAAAATTCAGGCCCAACAATAGTCACAAATTGGTACTTTTCTGACTCTTTATAGTTTTTCAGAAAATGCTGAAATCCCTGTCCCTACTCAGCCTGTTAAAGCCCTGCTCCACCTGCCTGCGTAATTAGGACACCTGCCTGTGTCTGTGTAATTAGCAGTGCAGCTACCTTAGATCTCCACAGTGCTGCTGCCCTTCTGCCCCGTCCACACCTCTGCTGAAGCCCAGCCACACAGCAGGGCTGCCTGCCTCACATAATCCCCTCAGCTCTTCCTCTCTCTCCACTGCAGACCCTCTCCTCAGGCTGACCACATGTCTTCAAGCAACCTGAGTGACCACTGCTATCCCACACTCAGAGCTAAGCTTATGGTCACCCACACTTTGGCAATGGTTCCAAGTCCTGAAATGAAATATCAATGCATTCTCTACCTCTATAAGGTTTATTGTTTCCTGAAAACCTGCTACCCTTCATATAATTAGAACTCCATTGGTGCCTCTCTACTCAACCGACAAACAATCTTGAAGCTTGGAGCAAATATCATTTAGGGTCAAACTGGACCTGGATTTTTAACCTCATAGCCAGAAGCTTTAATTAATGATAAACCTCAGTTTATGGTCCACTATCAACACCAATCTGTGTAAGGCCCTTTTCTTCTTCATATACGCCCTTTTGTGAAAGCCATTCTAATATATTTCATGTTTATCCTTTTGTTTTAATGTGTTATTATATGATGTGTGTTGTTTTCAGTATTATTCATTTACACAAATACTGTTGCCTTACATATTTTGCTTTGCCCTGGCCCACTTTTTCAATAAATGATACATTTTTATAATCTACCCATGCCATTGTGGACATTTTGTCCATTAATGGGTACCCCAGGGACCTCAACTAATGCTGTTGTGTGCAGCCTTGTGAATGACATCTTGCAGGTGGGATAGAGATGTGAAAGTTTTGTTGGGTTATTGTGGAGTGTGCTAGGGCTTCCATAACAAAATGTTACAGAGTGGTACAATAGAAATGTATCTTACCATGGCTGTGGAGGTTGGAAATCCAAGATCCTGATCTCAGCAGGGCCTATTTCTCCTGAGTCATCACCCCTTGTCTTATAGACTTCTTATGTGTTCTCATGCATGTCCGTGTCTGGTGTCTCAGTGTCCAAATTTCCTCCTCTTATAACAGTCAATTTGAATTAGAGCTCACCTTAGTGGCCAAATTTTTTTAGCTTTATCACCTTTTAAAACCTTACCTCCTAATAGAATTTCAAACTGAGGTACTGGGGTTTAGGATTTCAACATATAAACTTTGAAGGGACACAATGCAGCATATATCAGATATATACCATGAGTGAAATTGCCAGGTCATAAAAAAGGTGTGTGCTTAATTTTATCACACCTGTAAATACTTCCACATAAGGAATAAATGATGGCCCTTGCATTGTAAGTTTCACCTAAATTTAGTAAAATCTACCTTTCTATCTTGTTAACCTAATAGTTGTGAACTGATATATTCCTATTGCTTTAAATTTCACTTTACATACTTGTAAGTTTTTAGAATTTTCTGTCCTATAAATACCCTATTTGTCTTGGTTACTCCCTAGGGTGGGTGCAGGACTCACACACCACCTCTGTGCCCTTCTCTTGCACAGACTCAGGATGTTTACAAAGTGAGGACCCTGACCCCTACTGAGTCATTTCATTAAACTTCTAAACTTCTGAAGTTGACACAGTGTATCCGCCATTGTAATCCACCCCTTGTCAGCTTGGCAACCAGACACATTTCTTTAAACAGGTTTCCAGATACAAAGGCATGTTTATTCTTATCATTTCACAGCTTGAACATGATAACACAGGTTTAACAATCCTTAAGAACCAGTACTAAGTCTATCAACGTTATATTACATTAGAACCATAACATTCCATTCCTGGCCCTCAAAGACTTACATTTATCCCTTTATGCACATCCCTTTACTCGCTCTCTAAGAGTTGTCAAAGACCTAACAGTTTCATTGCTGCTGAAAAGTCCAAGGCCCAAGTCTCTTCTGAAATGTAAGACAATCTCTTAGCTATAAGCCCCTATACAAATGAAAACAAATTTAAAATTCCAATATTCAATGGCATGAGATACAAATTTTCATCCCAAAACTTACAAACAGGAGGATGCAAAGGATTGGAACAAAAACAGGTCCAGAATCCAGCAGGTCAAATGTTAAGTCCTGTAGTTTCCTGTGCAGTATATAAGGCAATTTGTGACAAACTGTCTGCTCCAAAGAGTTTGCATGGCTCCACCCCTGTGACACTTCTGGTGGTTGCAGCTCCCAACACTTCTCTTAGGCTCACTCTGCTTCCTCCTTTCAGGTTTCCTCAGATGATCCACATTCCTGGCTTTTCCAAACTTCCTGGGGTTTGGCCTCACATTCACTTCTTCAGACACTGCCCTCTCAAGGCCACACTGCCTGGCCTCCAATTCTGAAATTGGAGTGGAAGCCTTCTTTATAACTCTTGTATAACTCCTGCATAGTGTGCATGCACCTAAAACCAGCATCATGATGATGGTGCCAAGATCTCGTGCCAGGCTTCCCCCTTTCTTGATTCCATGGGTCAAGTGCTTGGATCACTGGACGCTCTGCACCCAGTTCTGAGGAACAACAAATTCTCTATGGTGCCATCATTCTGGAACCTGATATAGCCACTGTCATTCTGGAATATTACACTCCATGGCTTTCTTCTTCATTTCTCCTCAAAGCAGTCTTTTGCTTTTGCAGTTTTGAAGCTGCAGTGAATAGACTTGATGCTTTTTGTGATGCCTTCAGGCTATCTTTTCTGTTCTCCTGTTCCGTCTTAGCAATCAAGATTTCCTTGCTCTATCTTTTCAGTCCACAGTTTTATCGGAGCTTCCTTTCTGACCAAGCTCACAGTGTTTTATATTATTCAACTGTGCTCTTTGCTTTTGATTGTCAAAATAAATCTGGCTAAAAATCTCCAACAGTAGCCAGGCCACTGCCTCAACATTCAACTGCCTTGAACTTTCTTCTGCCAGATTAATTAGTCTACTGCCCTTAATTTGAGTCTCACGAAAATCTCTGGACACAAGAAAAGTGCAGAAAAACTTTCCGCCAACCCATAGCATACATCTTCTGGAGCCCAACAACCAAAGCAGTCCTTCCCAGCAGAAACCTTTCAAGCCTTGTCTTTACCAGCCTTCTAATTTTCTGAGTTCCAACCAGAATCTCACATATAGAATAGCCTAAGGCATTCTAGCTATATCTTTCAGGTAACATCGCTGAAACTTTCCAATTTCTTCCCCCAAGCCATTCCCAAAGGCTGTTGAACCACGTGGTTAGGTACAGTCACAGCAATGACCTAATTCCTCTGGTACCAAATTCTGTCTTGGTTACTTTTCTCTTGTTGCTGGGACAAGATACCCAACATCCAAACTAGGAAGAAAAGGTTTATTTAACTCACAGTTTTTGGAGTTTTCAGTCTGTAGTCTTCTGGGTCCAAGGCAGAGTGGCATGGCACAGAGGCAACACTTCAAGGTGGCAGAAGACGGCAAAAGCAGCAGGAGCAAACTCGCTTATACTGTAAGCAGGCTACCACCCCTAAAATGGATGTAGGACTCACACACACTTCCATGCCATCTTCTTGCACAAGATGAGAATGTTCACAAAGTGAAAACCCTGAACCCCTGCTGAGTTGCTTTGCTTCTCAAGCTGGCACAATGTATCAGCCATTACACCTATTAACATCCTTTGTCTATTTTTCTACTGCATTTTTCTTTCTATTTGCAGGGTGTCTTTCTATATTCTAGATAACGGTTTTTGGCATTGCCAATATCTTCTCTCCTTTTGACATTTGTGTATTATTTCTACTCATAGTGTACATTACTTCATGAAATAGCAGAGTCATCAATTTTAATCCAGTAAAAGTCATCAATTATTTTCCTTGTTGATTTTCTAAAACTTTATATCTAAAGCTTTATTTTTAAAGTCTTTTCTTCCACTTAGATAACAAAGATAATCTTCTTTTATAAAATTTTAGCTTCAGTTTTTAAATTTAGCTCTTTAATCCAATATAGACTATTTACCTTTGGCTGTCACACAGAGATGTACCTACTTTGCCATCTAGTGAGCCAGTTTTTCCCGTGCCATCTACCAAGCAAGGTCTTTTCTCTATTAGTATGCAACAAGGGTGCCATTTCAATCTTACACTGAGTTGCTGTGTATTTATGGGCACATCTCCGAGTTCTCTCTTATACACCGGTCTGTGCTGGTACCCCACTGGTCTATGTGTCTGTCTCTTTGTCAACACTACATGAGTTTGACTGTTCCAATCCCAGCTTTGTGCTTTGTCTTCATGAACTGCTAAGATAAGTATCTCCATCAGACCTCTTTCTATTTAAATAATATGCAGACTTATAGCTCCATAACTTTTAGAATAAGTAAACTTTTGGAGTAAGTAAATTTAATTTTCTTAAAAATGCAGAGAGAATTTGAGGAGGACAGTGAGTCTTTAAGAGATACATGATATATTTGTAATATGTCTGAATATTTATTGAAGCAATTTTATATATACTTTAACAGGGTTTTTAAATTTTTTCTATAGAGATACTATGCTTTCCTGGTTAAAGTATTATACTTTAGAGGTCTAATATAAACATGAGCACTATAGTACTGTAAACTAAAAATTTGCCAAGATTTTAAGTACTCTTACACACACACATGGTAGTTAGGGTAATTTCACTACAAAAATGTGTATCAAAACATCATTTGCACACTTTACATATACTCAATAAAAACAGTTTGCAGACACTATTGATTTTAAGACTGTTGCTTTGTACTTTATTATATTTTCTAACAGATTACTTGTTCAGAATAAAGACTGTTGCTGCTTGTAGATTCATCTTAATTCTAACTACTTTGAAAATAATGATACACAATGTATTAACTATTGTTACTCTCTTATTACTTTGCTATGGAATTTTGTTTATTTTTCATAAAATAAATATGAGCAATAAAAAATACTACATGGGACAGAAAAAACTTTTTTATTATTCTGAGAGTTTATCTGTTGATTCTGCTTTTTTTCCAGGCATATGATTTTACTACCTATAAATGATTATTTTATTTCTTTCCATGCAATCTTTGAACTTATATTTTTCTTCCCTAATTGCTTTGGGTAGGGCCTTCACTCATACATAAAATGGCAGCAATGATAGTAGATAGTCTTGTCATATTCCAGATCCTTAACTTTCTCTCCTGAGTTATTTTTTATTTAATTTTTTTGCATATAATACTTATTATATTAAATAAATTTCCTGCTACTTCTATATTTCTGAGAACTTGTGCATAAATAATAAACCTTCTTAACTTTTTTGCATTATTTGAGATAATCGTACAATGATCGCCTTTAGGCCATTATTAATGAAGTCAATTATAATAACTGTTCAGGAGTGCTAGGGATTAAACCCGGAGCTTTATGCATGCTAAGCATAATTCAACCACTGTGCTACATCCCCAGCCCACAGTGATTAATTTTCTGATGCTAAACTCTACTTGCATTCATAAAATAAATCCTATATGATTTTTATATGTTAATTTTTAATACTCTCTCTTTAATAACTATTTCAGGTAGTTCACACTTTGTTTTAAATTATTATATTTATGATCATAAGTGAGCTTGGCTTACAATTTTTTGCTTATATTGTTTTTATCTAGTTCTGAAGCCAATATTTCATTAGCTTAATAAAAAAAAAATCTGAGCCAGGCATGGTGGTACATGCCTGCAATCCCAGCACTCAGGAGGCTGAGGCAGGAAACTCACTGTGAATTTGAGGTCAGCCTGAGCTACAAAGCTATGAAGTGAATTCAAGGCCAGCCTCAACTGCATAGTGAAAACTTATCTCAAAAAGACAAAAAAAAAATAGAATCTGTGGTGCTTTTTCTCTTCCTCATTTTCTAGAGCAGCTCTATCTTAGAAGTTTGGCAGAATTCATTTGGAAGGCAATCTGAGCCTGCGGAACTTGGATATCTGGAATAAGAAGGGGAATATCAGATACATGTCCATTTCTTTACTATCAAGTTCTGTCTTTGTTTCTTCTGCCTCTGTTTATCTGATTACCTTGCTTGCACACACACCTCAACCCTCCCTGGCCCATTTATGTCACGCATGGTCTTTTTCTTTGAAGATTCTGGCTATGGTTTGAGGCATTCAAATCCTCTATTTTCTGAGTCACTTCCCAAGCCTTCATACCATTGTTACTCTTTTCTTATTGCCCCTGATAACTCCCTGGGCATATCTTATTTATTTTCTGTTTGTCAGGATTATAGCTATGCATTATCTCCATTTTTACCCAGAAACTGGGTAATCTGTCAAGTACATAATACGACCTTTACTTTGCATGAAGTTCTACTCTCTAAAACCTAAAATAAACTTTATAGAATTAGAGGGTATAATGCTAATAAATATCTATATTTTTCCCTTTCCTTTTGTATATAAAAATAAAAGGTTAAAAGTTTTATACACAGAGACTTTGTGCTTTGTGGAAACACTCGTCTTCACCCTGAAAATCCCCACCCCTCTGCGCAGAGCCCATTGTCCCACAGAACTCTTCCATCCCTGAGTCCCAAACTTAACTCTCTAAATGCTTCTGTAACAAATGCATGTTTGGGAAGAATGCTGCCAGATCAGAGACATGGGAAAGTGCACCACGTTCCAGGAAAGACATGGAGTCCCACATCTCAGCGGAGTTGGTGAAATTCCCAGCCAGGTCCTGCCAGGCCCTCATGCACAGTGCAATTTGCCTTTCTCCTGTATTACTGATGGTCACCGATGGATTCCAGCCTTACCAAAGGGAAAGACAGACAGTCATAATTTATAGCCTAATGACTTTGTCTACGCTTGTAAGAATCTTCTCTTTACTATAACTGTACTGGGACTATGTAAATGAGAGATAATCATCCCCCTGCTCCCATCAAGGTGTTTCCAGTCTGGAAAGAAAGTCAAACATGGAACCTAAAACTTAAAACTGATAAGCGCTATGACAGAAAACAATTTCCAGGGGATGCATGAAGATGTGGGGGGCGGAGTACCGGGTTGATTCCCACCTGGATCCAGCCCATGAGTTCTTAGCATGCAGGTACATGAGCTGCCTTACAGGAAGCGGGACCTGGTCTATGGTATCACAACACTTCCACATCCCAGCTTTGGGTCTCTGTGAAAGCTGTGAGCTCCTCTGTGCTGAGGTTTCTTCCTCTCTCAAGCAGGACTGAGAGTAGCTGCTCATGCGGTTGCTGCAAGGAGTCGATGGGTTGATGTGTGCAGTTCTGTTCTAGCAAGAGTGTGCTGGGCTCCTGGGAGCCCCTGTTCCTCTGTGGCTAGCACCATGGCTCTTTGCTTCTCATTGCAGGTGGTGACACCAGACGGGCGTGGGAAGAACCGAGCTAAGTGGGGCCTGCTGAAGAATATTCAGTCTGCACTCCAGAAGCGCTTCTGAGTCCCTGCAGAGCCCATCCAAGACACCTCAAAAAATAGACACATATATATATACACACGTATGTATTGTATTTTTCTCATCACATTCTTCACGGAGGTTGTAGGTGAAAGTTCCCAGGACTGAGTTTTCCAACAGATGTCTTCTGAAAGCTAATAAACTGGAATCCATAATGTCACGACCATCATGATGAAACTAAGATACAGTTGGCAAATTTGTATGTCTCCTTCACTCAAGTCCAGTCTAGGCTCAATGTTCTGTATGTTGTGAATGGCAACCCCCATTCCCTGGGTGTTAAAAAGAGGGTTGTATCTTAGTAAGGTCCCCTGGGCATGCATTTTAATGCTAACTTGCTCTGGGTGTTTGAGTGAGTCACTCTTTGATGGGGAACTCATACCTTACCATGTAATCTGTTTCAGTATTAAGTTTAGCCAACACTGTAAGAATGTCCTTCCTAATTATTGAGCCCAAATGTATCTTTCCACAACTTTTATCCCTTCCTCTGAGATACACCTCTGGGCCAAAAGACTAGATGCCTTCCCTCTCACTCCCTCTGTGCCCCTGTGAAAATGAGGAGCTGCAGATGCCTGGCTACATTACAGTATTACAAGAACAGTTTCCCTAGGGAGCTTTGTTATGATCCTATTACTATAAATGATGGCTTGGATCCTCTATCAGATTTGGTATTACCATATAATCATTTCTGTAAAAAGCTTCAGAATCGTCATTAGCATGGGGAGCAAATTAAATGACATGCCAGCAGGGATTTTACTACTGATAAACTAAAATGAAATTAAACTTAAAAAAAAACTTTAACTGTATGAAATTGCAATATAATGATCATACCTACTCATGGCACCAACAAGGACTAGATTAGAACTAAATAAGCTGTAACTCCCTGATCTTGCCTCTCTAGCGAACACAGAAATCTGCCTTCAAGTTGGATTTTTCAAGAATGGATTCTTGAAGAATGAATTTTACCAAATGCAAGAGAAATTTCTAATCAACAAGGAAACTCTTGCCTATTGTTTGGCCTCTCAAGCTATGATTCTGATGGAAACCTCAATCCCAGGACTTCCCTTGAGGTGAAGATATATATGCATATTGGCACATACATAGGTATGCTAAATATAAGCAAGAGAGTGGTAGGTGTAAATTTACAGATACATCCCACCATATTGAGCAATAATTTCTCTGTATAGCTACATATTTTAACCCTAACAACCTTTCTTGAAAGAAGAACCTTTGACTACAGGAACAAATAATTAGTGGTAGTCTTGAGACTATCTCTCAGTGTGGTAGAACTCCAGATAGTTACATGAATGGAAGTTTTCTGGCCTCTCCTTTTTTTCTTTTGATACCCATGTTAGATTTATTCTTTCATTAGTACATCTACAATGAGACCTGTGGGAAAACAGCAGTGAATTAAACAGGCCCAGGCCCTTTTCCACATAGCTTGTTGTCCAATGAGTGAGACATCATGTAAGTAAAGGTACAAACACATGGTGACTGCAAATGAGAAGAAATATTAGTAAGGAAAGCAGCATGGAGTTGGAAAGTGTCAACTCTGAAAAGGATGTCAGTGAAGAACTCCCCAAAGGGAAGGGGACAAAACATACATGCAGGGAGAAAAAAAAAAAAAACATTCCAGACAGCAAGGGAGCAGGCATTAAGACCCTGAGCATTAAAATACTTGGTGTGTTCAAAAATGTACACCACTGGAGGGCTGTAATACAAGAAACAAGGAATATATGCAAGAAACAAGGAATATATACATGTCCCTAGCAGGACTGATGGGTCATCATAGAGGGTGAACACCTCAGGAAGCTCAAGGAGAAGGTGACACAGAACAATGTCACAACCATATTTATCTTCAGTAGTATTACTTTTGCTTCAGTGGAAAATGAGATATAAGGGCCAAGAGAAAATACAGAAGGGTTGTTAGCAAAAGCATGGTCAGCTAGGCTGGAAAGGGATTCATGGTGGAATTGATAATCTTCTCTAGTCAATGGGGTGTGTGTGTGTGTGTGTGAGATAGAGAGAGAGAGGTGAGAGAGGAGAGAGGAGACAGAGAGAACAAGAGAGAGGAATAATCAAGGGCAATGCCCAAGATTCATCAGTAAGTGTTTGGTGGATTGTGCATCCATAAAGGGGAAAGCAATCAAGGTTTAGCGAAACTCCAAAGATTGTGCTTTGGGTGAATGAAATATGAAATACTTGAGAGACAACTGAAGAGCATCTAATACTGCCGTGTGAATATTACATCAGTTGATGGAATCAGGAAACTGAAACCCTACCAGTTATTTTTACAGATAGAATTGAATATTGGGGATTAGTTAAATGAGTACCGGAGGACTGAGGACAAAAAAGGACTTTTGGATAATAACAAAGAGAACAATGGCAGGAAGCCACTGTGACATCTAGGACAGGAGAAAAATGGAAGAAAGAAAAAGGATGAGATTACCAGAGGCAGATGCTCTAGAGAAGGAGCTCTGAGCTGGGAGTCAGATCACTGAGGAGGGGCCACTGCCTGGCTTTTACTGTTCTGCATAAGAGGTTTCCAAGGGACTGGTGCTAGGAATGCAGAAAGAAAACAGGAAACTGACAGCAAGGGCTGCACTGCCACTGCCCACAAAAGACTAGTGGCATTGATGCCAGTAAGAGTGCTGGGCAGAGGACTTTCCTTCTCCCCCTACACTCTTCCAGGATTTCACTGGTCTCTTCTGGTAACACAACCCAGCAGAGCCAGTGGGCAAAGGAAAGAACGCATCTGTGGAACCTCAGCATGAGAACCAGGCTGGTATACAAAGGCAGCTTGGGATGGAGTCCCAGCTTCACAATTGCCATGACTATACAGACTCGATGTGAAAGGATAGCCCTGGGCTGGGGACCTAAAGTCGGGAGCCATCAGTGGGTATGACTATAGACATGCAGTGCCCTGAACTTAGCTCAGGTGCATGGAGTAGAAAGTCCCCAAACCCCTGTCTTTCTGTTGCTTTCTGACCACTGCAAGAACAACAGAAGAGCAATTAGGCACTCGAGTATGTGACGTCGGCTCTATCCTCAAACCAGGTGAGCATTAGAACCTCTTACGGAGTCTCTGAAAATACAGAGCCCAGGTTCCCTGATGTGATTCTTCTGAAACTTCTCCATGATTCTGATGAGAAGTCCTTATCCAATTTAACAAGTACTAAAGATTGTGACACAAGTTTTTGGAAAATGGCTCCTGGTTAACAACCAGAGTTGAAAATTAAACATGGAAGAGGCCAAAGGAGACTGCTATGAGGAGGAGCAGCTTGAAAGAGACAGAGCCAGAAAAGAAAAGGAATCAAGCACAGAGGACTCAGAAACTGCTCCCTGCTTTGAGTAGTTGAACTCGGTTTACCACATATGGTACTACTCTCTTTTGAGAGATCATGAAAAGTAGGGTTTGTGGGGAAATGTTGCTATCAATTAAATTGTGGTTATCATTTCCACAGTTGCTCCACTCTAAAATGAATAACATGAATCTAATTCCATTTGATATATGCCTAATTGATAATATAAGAAGTGCCTGAATTGATTCTGGAAGCCTAGGAGAAAAGAAGAGGGGCAGGAGGATTCACAGGGGGCTAGCAGGTGATGGGAGAGAGCACTCAGAACCTGCCATCTTGGTCCCTGGCCATGGCCAGGTACAGCACTTGATCCCTCTTCCTTAGCAAGAGCACATACTTAGACTCACAAAGCACACGCACACCCACCTGTCAGCACACACTCACACATGCCTAATGTGCAAACATGCCTGCACCCAAAAACACATGCACAGCCACTGGACCACTTTGAAATCTTCCACAAAAGACCAGAGGAGGAGGAGAGCAGAGAGGAAGGGAGCATTTTCCTGTTCCCCTCACTTCCAAATGATCTGTGAGACCTTTTTGCTTTCCATCACGGAATTTCTTTGCTAATGAAAAATTGAGTCAGGCTGTGTAGCCATTCTCAGAGAAGCTACCACATTTTAAGGCAAATATCTAACTAAATCTAAGGGGGGAAATGCAATTTGCTGAGCTGCCCAAGGGGCATGTGTTACTGCAAAGCTGAACTGGCCCAGAAGCTCAAAGTGTTTATACTGAGTTGTAGAAGTTAGCAAAATAGGTTCAAAACAGAGTTCTTCAGATGCTGCAAATCTGTGCATGGCTTCATTTGCATTCCTTTAATTCCACCAGGAGCTATAATTTCTAAATTTCCTTCAGGAAAAAAAAAATCATTTAGCTCAGAAATAATGCTTTCTGTATAAAACTGTAGCTGTTTCTGGGCTTATGTCTTTGATTTTTTTTTTTTTTTGTCTTCCAAGAAAACCATAATAAAGAGAGTCTTGCATCTTAATAAAGCCAGACATGGGAAATTTCTCTCTGACAACAAATTCACTCAAAAATTGACCAAGTGTTGCACCAGCCTGGCTCTCGGCATCTGGAGCAAATAAAGAAGTTCTGCCCTCCTTGGGCTTACAGACCTACACTGGTGGGAGGAAAAATCAGGCCTCTACCTACCTAGGCTTTGGCGTCTGAGCCAAGACTCATGGAAGGAGTGGGACATAATGGGGCTGTGCATGCTGAATGAGAATTAGAGGTGTAGAAAATCAGGGTGTGGGCATACAAGGTAGGGGTACAGGGACTGGACTGGAGTCAACACATCATGAGTATGAATGAATGAAAAGCCTGGAAGGAGCTGGTGAGCAGATTGTAAGGATTAGTGAAAAACAGATTTCAAATTTATCCTGTGGTTAATGAGGATCGTATGTTGATTACTGAGCTGCAAGTGAGTAACAGTAGTAACCACGCCATGGTATACTTGTGACAATGTTCCAGGCACTGTACCGAGTGCTTTATGTACACAGGCTCATTTAACTCTCACAACAGCCCTGTAAGGTAGACACTATTTTTTCCAACTCACTAAGGAGGAAATTCGGGTGCAGAAAGGTTTAGTATCTAGCCCAAGGTCACCCTGCTTGTAAACAGCAGAGCTTATCCGCTGGAGACTGTGTTGAGTTGGTTCCAGGTGCCCAGTCCCACAAGTAGTCTAGGAGAATCAAGCTCCAAAGCAGAGGAGCTCAGGTCACAGTAGGAGGGGACCTGGGCATATTCCTAGTTGTGTGAAAGGAGCTGCCTTTGTCCTCTCCAGCCCTCCTTTGTGGAACAGGGGTTCTGTCACTAACCAAGTGCTTCATCTCCACCCTTTATTTATATCAGATTGGGCTCAACCTCAGCTGGAAGACGCTGCCTTTCTCAGCAGCACTAAATGCTGAGCACTGCACCAACTCGGGGGACAACAAAATAAAGAGACACTGCCCAGGAAACAAAGCCAGGACGACCACCCCTTCCTCACCGCTCCACCCTCCTGCATCGTGGCCCTTCTTGCTCATTTCTCATCTTCCTCCAGACTCTTCCCGGTCCTCTGCATTGATGCCTCCCCTCCCTAGTGGGTTTTGGAGTCCATTTCCACACAGAAACAGTAAGAGAAAGGCCAGTGCCATCAGGCATTCAGTGCCCCTCACCACAGTATTGTCTTCCCCATTTAAAATAAGCCATGAGACTAGTGTGAGGAAAAGTGATGAGCTCTGGTTTGGAAAAATAAAATGTCAGTTTCTTACAGCAGAAGCCCAGTGCCTCTATGGTGTCTGCTGGGGTGAAGGGAACACCCCCTGGCCATCAAGACAAGCAGATTTTCTCCCTGGATCAGTCTCTGCTTACAGAAATGGTGTCTTTCTTCTGGCTCCTCTGAATACAGCAGGATAGAAAGTGTCTAGTGTACTCATGGGACCCCCAGAGGATCCAGACTGCAATGATGTCAGCTCCCACCCGCTAGCCCTCGTGCCTGTCTCTGCTGTCTCTGTAGGATTCTGGCCCTATTGACACATTTATGCTCACTTTGCCACAGGACTTCCCTCTGTAAAAGGCCACGGGAACACGCATGTAGATAAAGAATGAGAACAGAGCCCACAGGTGCCAGCTCAGGGCCTGGCCTGCTGTGGATGCCCCATAATGAGATCAGTCCCAGTGATAATCCATGTGATGCTGATATAGGAGAATGAAACTCCCAACCTTCTATGTTTGTGAGTTCGTGTTCTCTAAAATCGAAGAATGAATTTTAGGAACAACAGAGGTGAAGAGTAGAATATATTTATTGAGAGAAAGCTTCTGTCTGAAGAGAGATAGGAGTCCCCAGTGGGTTGCCAAGGACTCTGTATTTTCCAGGGACTTTTATAGAGCAAAATCATGAGAATAGATGGCTCAAAAGTGGGGAAATGGGAATTTGCAAAGTGGGCATGAGATGATCCAGACTTAATCCCTAAGGATTATACTTAGGGTGTGCTTGCATTTGTCCTGAGATCTGGCCCGCAGCAAGAGGTGTGGGTTTCCTCCAAGGTCATCAGACATCTGGTCCTCTGTGCCAGCTTCCTCGAGGGCCTAGCCCTGTCTGACTGCCTCTAATATTTCTAACTGGCTCAGCTGCCTGTAACAATGCCATCTTTCCAGCCGGCAGCGCCTTCCAGCAGCTGCTTCTTTCCTCTCTGTTTTCAGGTTCCTGACCCTCAGTGAGACTATGAAAGAAAGACAGGTGTTCTAGCAAAGGACAAGACATTACGCACAAGATTTTGCACAGGACTTCCATGATAATGAGAAGCCCTTAGCCCCACCTTGCTCTGCTGAAAGCGTCCAGGGTCAATTCAGAGGCCCTGCTCTCAAAGGAACCGACCCATCTCTAAGCTCATTAGTTTTGCACTGAGATTGGAGTAAGGTGGTCTCCTTACATCTTCCCAGCCTAGAGGGACCTGTCACTGTCTCTACCATGAGCAGGTTACAGACAGCTCCCAGATGAGGGAGGCCCAACATGTGGGCCACAGGGCCACCAAAGAGCCTCAAGAATCAGTCTGCAGAGCCCCAGTAAAGACAGAAGACAGCGGCACCTACCTATCCCTCACTTGTGTTTTTCAAAGGTAGGAAGCCGCTGTTAGAGAACAAATACAAAATACAAAGAGTTGCTAAAAGTACAAGCATCTGCCTGTGGGGACACCAGGAATACGTTGACATTTAAGGAGACCCTCAAACTTGACAAGGTCAGAAATCCCTGCTGTGTCCAGCCACTGTCTCCCTGGCCCCTGTCCAGGCTGGGCATCTGTGACGGAGGGTTGCCAAGGCAATGTCAGAGCAAACCACCTCGCATCACAGCTGATATAATTAAAGTGAAAACCTTTTAGAGTGCGGTTTAACCAGAGCAAATCATGCCATATCCAAGGGTTCCGTTACTTAACTCTGTCAAATAAACCACATCTCTTGGGCTCCCAGGTCACAGACTTTGCACATGGTGGCTTGAGCACTTTTCCATATCTCAACTCTTGGACACAAAGAGAAAGGCCTGGGTTGAGTTTGCTCTTTTTTTATTTTTTAAAATTTCATCTCAAAGTCACAGAAACTAAAACTGCATTTAAAAAATAGCTTTACTTGATTTTCAAATGTGGGGAGCCTGTTTCCGTTTATACCCATGGCATTACTCATGCCATCAAAATGGCAAGTTTAAAATGTTTTGATGCCCTACTCTTAGCCAGTAGAAACAAGAACTTTAACAATAGTGACAAGTGGAGTTTGAATGAATTAACCTTTCTTCTACAGCCCTGTCCTTTATCTCCATGTATTCCTCCCCTGGTTCCCAGCCTGCACTTCTCCCACACACTCCCCTCTCTCTACTTAAGCTTCCAGAGGTCACTGTCTTGAAAGTGAACACGTTTGTCACTTGTTTTTCTACCTTGCCTGGTAAATGATTGATCACCTGAGTTGCCTGTAATGCAGGAAACATCCAACATGGGTTATTCTCCAGACCTGCAGAATCAGCAACAATATCATAGGTTCTTGAGTCTGGGGGGGAGGCGGGGAGGCAGATCCAGGACCCAGGCAGCCAGCCAGCCCCAGTCCATCCTCCCCACAGACGCCAAGGTCTGTGGATACTCAAGTCTCTTCTATAAATTGCACAGTATTTGTATGTAACATCTACTAGATATTTAACCAAAGGTCTTTGCATTGAGCTACATCCCCAGCCTGATCTAATTTTTTATATAGAATTGAGGTCTCACTCGGTCAACAAATTGCCTGGGCAATTGAACTTGTGATCCTCCTGCCTCTGCCTCCCAGAGTGCAGGGATTACAGTGTCCACTCTCATACCCAGCCCCTACCGTATATTTTAAGTCAACTCTAGATTATGTATAATACCTAAAACAAACACTATGTGAATAGATGTTATACTGTATTATTTAAGGAATAGTGACAAGAAAAAAAAACCTATGCATGTTCTGTGCAGATGCATTTTTCTAATATTTTCTATCCACAGTTGACTGGATCTTCAGATGCAGAATCTGTTGATAAGAGGGCCAAATGTATTTGTACCAGAGCCAAAACACCAGCTTCTGCTCTATAAGCTCCTAGATGGTGGGATTATGAATAAATCTTTTTCTCTAGTTTTATGTTTTATGTTCCTCTACTTTCAAAAGAGAAAGCATTGATTTAATAATCAGAAAAGAAATACATTAAAATATTTTAAAGTTCTTCATAATATCATAGGGTTACTTAAAAAGTCACACAGACAGCAACATGGGGGCTTGCATACGAACTTTATCAACAGTAAATGTAAGGGCATATATTCCATGGTACGCATGATACATTCAGGGACTCTGAATGCAGTCATAATCCATTCCTTCCATCAAGTAGCAGCCAGGCATCTGAACAAAGGTCTTTTTCATCCTTGCATTCTGTATGTTAGTCTGTCTTGGTGATAGGCACCAACGGCTGCTCCAGAGCCTACATCCCAGGCACTCCAGGGGCTGATCTCTCCTTTGGCCTTAAGATGTCCTTTCAGTCTTTCACAGAAAGATATCCACTGATCGAGATGGGCGTGACAGATAACAGAAGAGGAACTACAGCAGAATCCTATAGAAAAAAAATCTTTTTCTTTGGTTGGGAATCTTTCTTTACTTAGCTAACGCTCAAAAGCAGAGCACAGAAGGTGCAGTAGTCAGGGTTTTACTAGAGAGAACAGATACACAGATGTAAAAGAAACAAGATTGGCTTACGATGGGCAGCCACAGAGTCGGATGAGGAAGCGTGCAGAGGGTGTCTATGCACTGGAGGCCGAAGGATTCAATCCAAGGTCTGGAGTTCACCCTAGTGTCTCATGCAAGTCCACACCAGCAGGCTGATGGGTCTGCAACAGAAGGCCAAAAGCTCTATGACAGAAGGCTGAAGAGTCTGTGCTGGAAGCCAAGAGACAGGTCCAAACAAAGGCGAAGACTGGAGCTTCTCCCAAGAATGGAATGCATTCATCCTTCCTCCTGCCCTTTTATACCTCCAGGTGATGAGCCAACCTAGGGTGGGTCTTCTTCTACACCCTTGGGGGTAGAGTTGCTAAACCCATTTAGTTAAGCTTCTAAATGTCTCAAATTGATACAATCAGTCAACCACTACAGAAGGTAATATGCACACACCCGTTATCAAAATCCTGACATTCACGAGGGACTTGCTGAAAGTCAGCAAAGTTACCCAGTGACCACTAACTACCCTACCCTGGTTTTCCATAGGATGCAAACAGAGTTTATTCAAACAGAGTTCACTAACATAAAGCAGAATCACTCTCTTCCCTTTCTTTGTCATGAGGAAGAAGGAATATCCCACCCCCTCCCCACCGCCCAGCCACCAGGGAAGTAAAAGGAGAATAGCCTACAGATTGGAATGCTTGGAGGCAGGGCTGCAGAACCTAAATCCCAGCCTGGCGACTATGAAAACTAGATTTCTATTGAGAAATGCTTCCTCCCACCAGCCATCTCCATGGGACTTGCTTATGGGACTTGCTCTGACCCCATTGTAACAGAGCATACCTACCTCTCCGCTTCCTTTTGACTCAGTCTTGGGACTTGCTCTTGGCCAATGAGCTAAAAGCAGATAAGATGCACTCAGAAGCAGAAGCGTGAGGTGTGTATATACAATGTGGTTGTTCCCTTGTACTTCTGTTATCTCCTGGGTATTGCTTTTCCCCTGGCAACTGATTTTCCTTTACCTTTGGCCCAGAAGGAGCACAGATGCAGCAAATCCAAGGCTTTCAGGAGCTCAGACCACCAGGAACCATCACCGCTTGCAGCCTAGCTGCCCAGCAAGGCCAGCATGCATGTACCTATTGAACTGTAGCTCCATGATGCCTACTGTTACACTGTCTGCATTTGGGGGG
>PVJX010011491.1:0-53432 GCA_004027295.1 Dolichotis patagonum | reverse complement strand
ATGTGTGTTATGGCTTGGCAGGAAGTTTGTCTGCATTTTGCTCATGCCCAGAGACTTTGCCTGAGACTGAGATTAGGGTAATGGACTGATTAATCTGGCAAAGGAAATTTCAAGGCAGTCAAACGTTGAGGCTGTGGCATGGCTGTTGTTGGGGGCTTTTAGCCAGATCTATGTTGCAAATCAAGAGCAAAGAGCCCAGCAGGAAAATTTAAAACACTGTGTGTTTGGCTAGAAGGAAAACTACAGTAAAGCTGTGGATTGTAAAGATAGTGCCAAGACTTTGATTGCTGAGAAGAAACAGAGAGATAAGAAAGATACCACCGGGCATCCCAGGAAGCAGCAGGTCTCCACCCTTTGCAGCCCCAAAACTGCAAAAGTGAAAGAATTTTCTCAGATGAGAAAGCCTCAGAACACCATGCTCCAGAATGGCAGCAGCCACATGAGGTTCCAGAATGGCGGCAACATAGAAAAGCTTTTCTTCACAATCAGGTAAACAGAGCCCAGCAAATCCAGGCACTCGACCCCTACAGCCAAGAGAGAGAAAAGCCTGGCTACTGCTCCAACTGGCAGCAAGCCTTGGCGGCATCCAGATGGTGCTGATTTTAGGTGCAAGGAAAATGCACAAATTCTGAGGGTAAGAAGGCTTCCACCTCAATTGCAAAAGGTCTGGGAGGCCAAGCAGTGTGCCCCTGAGAGGGCAATATGTAAAGATGTAAGTGTGAAGCCAAAGGTGCAGTGGAGACCCCAGAAGTTTGGAAAAGCCAAGAATGTGGATCATCCAAGGAAAGCTGCAAAAACTGAGCAGAGAAGGTTTAAGAGAAAAGCTGAGGGAGCTGAAATCCCTTGAAGTGCCTTGGGGGTGGAATCACCCAAGCCTTTTGGAGCTTGCAACCAGATTGCTTCAAATGCTGAGCATGGAACTCTAGGACTTAATGTTCGCCCTGCTGGATGTTGGACTTGCTCTGTTTCCAACGCTTTATATTCCCCCGTTTGTAACTTTTGGAATGGTGATGTTTATTTTGTGCCTTTGCATTTCAGAAATATTTAACCTTGTTTCACTTGTATAGGGGGTTACAGTTAAGAGTTTGCCATAGATATTGGAGGAGACTTGGGACTTGGACTTCTCAGCAATGCTGAAAATGTTAGGACTTTGGCAACTTTTGGAGATGAACTAAATGTCTTTTGTATAAAGGTTGTACATGAGTCTTTGGGAGCCAGGGGTGGAATGTCATGGTTTATTTCAGTGGCCCCCAGGCCTCATGTATTTGCATTGTGCATTTGTGATTGGTTCATTGTCTAGTGCTTAGATTGGTGGTATCAGTGCTACACCCTCCCAGAGGGTGGAGCCAGGATGTGATGTAATGGCAGGAAGAAGGTGTGTCTCTCTCTTGCCGGTTTCCACTTGCTGTTTGTAGCCCATGAACTGAGGCCCCGCCATGCCACCCTGCCTTGGAGCCACATGAGTATGGACTGAAACCTCCAAAAACTGTATGAAATAAACCTTTCTTTTCCCAACTTTGGGCATCAGGTATTTTGTCTCAGAGATGAATAAAAGTAACTAATACAGTCTCATATAAAGGTAAAGGCAATAGAATTATGGCAGACTTCTCAACACAAACTTTAAAGGTCAGAAGGGCTTGCAATGAAGTGTTTCAAGTCCTAAAGATAACTTTCAACCCCAACTAATACATATGTCAAAACTTTCTTCAAAACTGACGGAGAAATAAGGTATTTCCATGACAAGGAGAACTTCAAAGAAACTCATGATAACCAAACAAACATTACAAAATTATAAAGGACATAGACAATGAAACCAACAATGCCAGTAAGTCAAAAAGAATAAATACAGGGCTGGGTGTTTAGCTCTGGGGCGTAAGTGCCAGCTTGGCAAACGCGAAGTCTTGAGTTCGATCCCTAGTACAAAAAAAAAAAAAAGAATAAATACATCTGGCAGGATAAGCAGCTAGACAAAATGAAAAAACATAAACTCAGAAACAGAAAAATAATGCAATGACATTTGAATAAGTCAAAACCTTTCAGTAATAACTGTCAATGTGAATGGTATCAATTTCCCAGTCAAATGATACAGACTGGAAAAACTGATCAAGAAACAAAATCCAATGATAAGGAATATGCAAAAAACAGGGCCGGGATTTAGGTCAGTGGCCTAAGTGCCTGCCTGGCAAATGCAAAGTTGTGAGTTCAACCCCCAGTACCAAAACAAACAAAAAAACCCCACAACTAATTAAAAAAGAAATTCACCAAAAGATGAAAAACAATATTCCATTCAGCAAGAATGCAGAAAGAAAGGAGAAGTAGCTATCCTAATTTCAGACAAAATGGATTTCAAGCCAAAACTGATCAGAAGTCACACAGGACACTACATATTGGTTAAGGGACTAATTCAACAGGAAAAGATAGCACCTATAAACATATATGCACCAAATGCCAGCATGCCCAACTTCATAAAACGAACGCTAATGGACATAAAAGACCACATAAATACCAATACAAGTCAAATGGGGGACCTAAACATCACACCACACTGTCACGAACAGAGCTACACAAAAAAAATCAACAAAGAAATATCACTATTGAACTAAACCTTCAAATGAATGAATTTAGGCTAGGTGTGGTGGCACCACTCCTGTAACTCCAAAACTCCTGAGGATGAGTCAAGAGGATTGCCATGAGTTCAAGGCCAGCCTAAGCAACACAGCCAGACCCTGTCTGAAGAAAAAAAGAAAAAAAAATGGTTGGGGATTTAGCTCAGTGGCCTAAATGCCTGCCTGGCAGGTGCAAGGTTGTCAGTTTGATCCCTGGTACCAAAAAGAAAAAAGAAATGAATGGACTTAATAGATCTCTACATAGTGTTTACCCACCAAAACAGAATAAACATTCTTCTCAGCAACACATAGACCCTTCTCCAAAATAGACCACATACTAGCCCATGAAGCATCCTTAAGTAAATGCAAAAGAATCAAAATCATCCCATGCATATTACCAGCTCACAGTGTAATGAAACTAGAAATCAGTGGCAAAAGAAGCCACAGAAACCATTAAAACGTGTGGAAAATGACATGCCAGACAAACCAGAACCTATGGGACACAATGAAAGCAGCCTTAAAACAGCAATTTGTAACAGTGAAAGCCCATATTTAAAAAACTGTGAGCTCAAATACATAACACAATAATGCACCTCAAGGTCCTAGAAAAATAATAATCTAAATCTGAAGCTAGTATGAAGAAGTAATTATAAAGATCAGAACAGAAATTAACAAAAGAAAGACTAAAAAAACAATAAAAGAACCAATCAATCAAGGAGTTAATTCTCTGAAAGAGTTAACAAAATATAAGTCATGGACCGAAAAGACTCTCTTACAGAGCAGAAACAAACTAAAGGACAAAACTTTCTTTTCAATAAACGTAAGAAATTAGTAGTACCATACTGTGTAACTTTTTGGCCATTCTCTTAAGTTCACATTCCACCATATATTAAACTTTGTCATTCTCTAATTATTTTGGTTTTTTTATTTTTATAAAAATAAGAGTGGACTTGTTTTCTTTATGGATATCTATGTGTATTACATTAGAATAAACAAAGTAAACAAACTCTTAGCCAATCTTATCAAAATAAGGAAAGCAAAGATGTAAATTCATGCAACTAAAAATAAAAAAGACAATCAGCCAGGCATGGTGGCAGACGCCTCTAATTCCAGCACTTGGGAGGCTCAGGCAGGAGGATCTCTGTGAGTTTGAGTTCAGCCTGGGCTATATAAGTGAGTTTAAGGCCAACCTTCATGACAAAAGGAAGCCCTCTCTCAAAAAACCAAAAAGAAAGAGAGAGAGAGAGAGAGAGAGAGGAAGGAAGGAAGGAAGGAAGGAAGGAAGGAAGGAAGGAAGGAAGGAAGGAAGAAATGGGGAAGAGGAAGACAAAAGGAAGGAAAGGGAAGGAAAAAGAAAAAGAGGCATAGAAGGTCTTCATCTCAAGCTGATAAAAGCCATCTATGATGAACCAACAGCCAATATCATAGTGGAAAAACTTTACCGTAGTTGCATGAGGTATATTTTCTCATGTCAAGTAATTTAAATGGCTTAAAATATCATCTCTCCAAATCAAAAATGTAGATTAGTTTTGACCGCTTAGGCCCCCTTGGGTAAAATACCCTTCATCTCAGGTTTCTTGTGCTATAGTCAAGATGGTGCAGGTGTGGGCTTTCCTGGCTGCTCTCTGGGGCACAGCTTTTCTGGTACACAGAGGATGGGGCTCACAGTATTTGAAAAACAACAATAATAAAAGTAACATAAGATGGGAAAGAGATGAGAGGCACATGAAGGTAAGATAAATTGCCCTCAGTGTTTTTCCCGTTGTTCCCTTAGCCAGACCCAGGAATGATGTGATAACTTGTCATTCTTCCTTTCAACAATAAGTAAAGCAGTTTAACATATTCTTGTTCTAGGCCCCATCCCAAATTGGATTCTTTAAATTTCAAGCAGATAGATGATCAGTGCACCCAAAGTCATAGCACAGGGAAGAGGAAAAGAAATAAGAGACTGAAAAATCAATTTATGAAAGAAGCTCTATTGGATACGACCCTCTATGACTTTTAGAATAAAAATGTAAAACATAAACCAAGTTGAATTTCTTGAACCACTAAAAGTATAAAGCAATAACATATGCCAAAAACTCAGATACAAATCTTTAGTATCTCAAAAGAACCCAGGTAAATCTGGTCCAGGACCAGAGCCGTGAGGACTACAGAGAGTGGGTTACATTCAGCAACAAGTCCTGTGCCACTCAGCTAACTTCCAGCACACCTGTGGCTCAGCCCTTCCTGCTGATCCTCGTGCCTGTGCAGACGCACTCCTTTCACACGCATGTGCACACACACACGCACACACATACACACGTTCCCACCACACTCCTCGTGCTGCAGTCCTGGGTTTAAGCCAATCATAATGCTACAGAGTTACTATCCGTGTTTAATTTCTTAAAAATACATCATTTACATTAAATTGGTATTCTTCAAAAAATGCATAGATTTCCAGAAACACTATAAGCTAACAATTAAACATCGCTGGCCTTCAGGAAAAACCCTGTCCCACAAATGTATTTCAGTTGTCCCACATGTCAATCACTGTAACTTTTTAAATGTTTAAAATAATTTCCTAGCATTTAAATATATTTGATCTTCACCAAATATAGATCTCTGGTCTCTCTGAAAAATCGAAGACTTGGCAACGCTGGATCTGAGCTCCCACAGGACGGTGTTTAGCTGGACCTACACTGCCATTTGTCCCCACAGTTTTTGGACACTTTAGCCTTCCTATTGCTTCCACCTGACTGAAAGCAAACGTCAGTAACTATTCCTGAGCACAGCTGTATTTTCTATAGATAGGAATTTTTTCAAATGAAACATTTCTGGTGTGTGCATGCTGTCAAAAACAGGAAAATGAAAGATAAGCAGTGAAGACCATGCATTTCAAAATAAAGTGGAAGTGAAGGAAGAGAACAGCACATGATTGGAGCAAAGACTTTTTCTGTGTTTAACATCAAAGACTACAAGTTGGTTTTGTGGGGAAAATCATTGACAAAATAATTTGGGGCAACTAGTATCCATTACATGCAGATCAAAATAACTGAAGTTACCTTGTTTTTCACAGAGAATTAATACAGTTTGTATTAACCAGTTCAGCTCCCCTGGGGATCTCCTATTACTTGAAAAGATTCCAGAGAAAACTCATCAAATATCAAATGTTATTTACTAAGGAGAAAGCATAACTCCTACCTGTGTCCCTAGAGGGATTCTGGTCACCCTGGCCTCACTCCATCCCACTGGGTCCAATTTAATGTTACCACTACCCTTCTAGAAATGAGGGACTTCAGGGCGAGTGTGTGGCCAGGTGGTAAAAACACCAGTACATTAGACAAGTTACACTAAACTCAACTGGTATGTACAGAGTGCTTATTGTATGCTGTACTCAAAAAGGACTTAAACTGAAGAACAAGTAACAGTTAAAAGAACACTAAAGGGGCCAGGGATTTAGCTCAGTGGCATAAGCACCTGCCTGGCAAGCGCGAGGTCGTGAGTTAGATCCCCAGCACACACACACACACACACACACACACACACACACACACGGAAAAAAAAACTAAACGTAGCATCAACTATCAAAGCATCTGTGTAGATTAAAAACAAAAAAGAAGTAAAGGTTTAGGAAAACAGACTATCTTCCAGGTTGTATTTTGGGATTTAATTCTTGATCTCTTACCACTAAAAAGAGAAATTAATACTGCATAATTCCTTCCTGTTTGATGTAATTGAAACACAAAATTTTTTCTTGTCCCCACTGTTTTCATTTCCTTCTACAATATTATTGAAGAAAGTTTAGTTATAGTAATACAAAGGGAAAAATACCCACAAATACCAAAATGAGAAAAAGTAGCATAGAAAAGTAAGAACACATTAGAATAATGAAAAAAAAGAAGTCAAAATCAAAGACAAGAGTATAACAAGTGGAAAGTAACAGGGATCTTTCAATTTAGATTAAGAGAAAACTATAACAAAAATAATTATGAGTCAACTGCTACAATAAATAAATGACCAAAACAAGTACATGTGTTATGGCTTTAAGGTGGAGAAAAAATTTTGAAAACTTAAGTATTGAGGTTGGTAAAGGGCAAGAAATAAACCTCAAGAAAAAAACAAAGAAAACAAAAAATAGTAACAAAAAGGGAAACACAGTAAAAATAGGTAGAAGCAATTCAGAAAGAAAAAATACTTAAAATATTAAAATGGAAATGAATGAGTATCTTAATGATATATAATTAACAAAAATGTTTTCCTGTCTCAGAATAAATTTCAACTTTTGGCTGTTATCTAATAACTTAATATTTTATTACATTTCAGCATCAAATAAATTGTTAAATAGCAGCTTCATTATAGCTGTGAATGTCTGAATATTGGATGAGGCTGATAGCTTTATATCCAGCATTAGCATTTACAGAATTTCAAGTTTGTAAAATGTAAATATACTCGTACACAAAAAGATTTTGATTAAGGTAGATTCTCAAACTAACCATTAACTTCTTGAATAATCCCTATGCTAAACAGCACTCATTAAACACAAAAGTTTATAGTGCATTAAGCCTATTAAAAAGAATAAAAGTGATATTTTCTTTTATATTTCTTTTATATTTCTTTTATATTTTCTTTTATATTTTCTTTTATATTTCAGAATTCAAATCCATCAATATTACCATTTCATAAAAAGGGTAGAACAAAAGCTGTATTCATTTAGAAAGTGTTGTCTCTATCATCATTATCAGCACATTTAACTGTGGGAAAAATCACTTACAAAATACTTGGGGGCAACTTGTATCTTTCCTAAAGCATTCATCGCTATCAAGAATCCCCTTCTTAATTTTTATCTCCTGTAGTATCTTTGATGCAAGTATCTATTCATCTTCCTACCTCTTCTTTGACAATTTCCTCTACTCTTTAGACTCGGGCTTATAATATTTATTTCAAGGTATTTTCCAACACAGTAAAATGCATGATTTGTGTAATTTCTTACCTTTTTTTCATTGCTCAACCCACCCCAAAAAGTATCAAATGTGAAAAAAGAAAACTATAATTTATAAATATTACAGAGACTTCATTATGTATTAAAAATTTAAAGACTGGTTACATTTCATTTCTTTGTACCACAGAGCAAGATATAATACTTGATATCAGGTAGAGTGAGGAAGTATCTTATTATCTTAACTGACATAACTAGAACTTGGAAAAATTTAAAATTACCTTTGCAAGTGAGAGATTATCAGCAAATTGTGCTCAACCTTTTTCTATACAATATGTCATATAATGACTTGTGATATTTCATTCTTTGGTAATCTAATTATCTGGTAACACTAAAACACATGAAAACTCTATAAGGACTTGGAAGTCTCAAATAAAAGGTAGTAAAGTAGATGTCTATAAGAAAGTATCTTGCAGAAAGGGTTGCTACCTCTTAAATCCTTCTGTGTCACTGAATCCCACATTGATCAAATATTCACAATGCCTTAGTCATAAGTTTTCTATGGTTAGAAGGACACAGATACTTTTTTATTTTTAGAATAGCAGTGGTGCTCAAAATGATAGTCTATATCAATACTGTTTTCAAGTCAATCCTTGTTCACTACAGAACACAAGCCAAAAATGGAAAATTATGAACCTGGGTTTGAGATTGGTGGCAGCTGGTTCTGAAGACAGAGTACTTTGAAAAGCCTTAGTCACAACTCCACAAAAGAAGCAAGGACTGACTCATCCATTTGCATCAATTACCTCTGAGCAACTTTACCATTTAAAGTAAAGCAATTCTATATTCAATAAATTATTAATATTATGTATTAATAATTATTAAACAACTAATAAATGTGTTGACTAATTAATGAAGGCTTTAATATAGGACTCACAAACTTCATACATATGAATTTTCCCCCATTAACAGAGCAACATCTGGAAGAATTGCTAAAGACTCAATAGAGCAAGTGTAGCGCAGTAAATGCAGGGGAAAAAATCCTCAATATATACTGGAAAATTTCTCCAATTAATTATTTATGAAACATTAACTTCATTTGGTATACACCAACTCTGAAAATTCATTGTGATAAGCATGGTCTATTTTGAAGAAAAGGAAAGGAAATAAGTTCCCAGAGTGGGAAAGACTATGTGTATGGAGAGTGGCTCATGGTTGCCCAGATTTAGGAGAGGAGGGACTGAAGATGATAGCTAGTCGGTAGGGTGTTCTGATTTGCGATAACAAAAATGATCTAAATTTGATTATGGTCATAATTGTACAACTCTGTGAATATGCAAGAGAGAACCTACTGAATCTTGCATTTTTATTTTGTGGATTGTGTGGTACACAAGTCTTTAGTTCAATAAAATTGTTTTATTAACAAAAAGATTATTAAATCAGGTCAATAACAAATACTCTTTCTCACGTGTTGCAAAATTGACCATTGTGTTGAACATCAGTCTTCGTGGTGTGCACAGCCAAAGATAGATATTTTACTAAATAAATTTCCAGTCACAAAACCATCATACCAGGGATGAGGGAAAGATGGCAGACCTATAGGTAGCAGGATACAGAGCCTCTCTGAGAAAGGCAGCTCAAATGCCAGAATAGAACACCCTAGAGAGACCCAAACAGAGGGAGATGGATTCTCTCAACTCAGGAAGAAACTGAAGTCAAAGAAACTACTTGAATATGAGGTCCCGGGGCTACCGTTACAGAAGCTAAGCTCGATGAGCACGGTGCTCTCGCCGAGCCACCTGAATTCATGCCCAAGATCGACTTGAGAGACCAAACCCTGATGCGACTGGCTTGAGCGGCCTCGAGCGTGGAGCTGAACAGCCCTGCGCATGACTTGCCCGGAACCAGCCCTGCACCCGACCCACCCAGAGGCACCGTGAATTCGCGCTGTAGCCGTGCTGAGGTCAGAGGTTGGGGAGCCCAGCAGTTCTCAGGGACTAGCATCAACACTCAATGAGTGATGGGAATAAGACCCTCCCGCAGGAAAGGGGCAACCAACTGGACAACATATTTGAGTTGGGCAGGATGGTCCTAACTCTGTAAGGAAGCGGCTTCAGTTGGTTGCTCCCCTCGTGGATCAGATTGGTGGAATCTGCTTGGACTGGGCTGCGTTCCTGGGCAGGACCCAGTGGGTCATCACAAATCAATTAATTCCCTGAGCGTAGCACACCCTGACGCAGTGAAGGCCCATGAAGGTTGACTGGCCCGTAGGGGAGGAGCCAGCATACACTGCCCTTGCTTGCACTTCAGTCTCTTGATAGCGGACTGCAGAGGGCAGAAGCCCCTAGCCTGCATGCTCCAGAGGAGCCCTAACCAACAAGAAAAGGGGCTGGGAATTACACTATACACTTGTATGGAAGGAACCAAAAACATGACGAGAGAGAGAAATAAATAAGAAAAAAACCCCAGCCCCCAACTCTGATAATAGTGATCCAGAAAAGGTAAATATAAAAGAGATTGAGGGCAGCAAACATGCAATCAAAACTGAAATATTAATTCAAGTTAAACAAGAGATAAGTAGATTAATAAAAGAAAGCCAGGGCATCTCTCAAGAAGACACAGACAGAGGAATGGATGAACACAAAGGAGAAAAACGTTCAATGAAGAATATAAAAACAACCCTAGAATTCATGAAGCAGATTCAAAGAGACTACCAGGAAACTAAAGACTCCATAGAAAGTTGGCAGAACTGCTTGAAAGAAACCAAAGATAGACTATCAAAAATTGAACACAGGCTTGCAATGTGGGGTCATGAAAGGGAAGATCTCTTAAAAATAAGAAGGGAGCAGGCAGTAACAATACAAAGGCTAGAGGACGACAAGAGGATCTATAACTTAATAAAGCCTGTGAATGAAGAAGCAGGAGTCAAAACAGAAGAACTGCAAAAGTTATTCACAGAAATTATTAAGGAAAACTTCCCAAACATAGAAAAAGGAAATGATATGCAGACATATGAAGCATACAGAACTCCAGCCACCTATAACCAAAAATAGAGCTACACCCAGACACATAATAATCAAGATCCCAGAAATTCAATATAAAAACATTATATTAAAAGCCATCAGAAAAAAGAAACAGGTCACCTATAAAGGAAAACCCATCAAAATCACAGCAGACTTCTCAACACATACCATCAAGTCAAGAAGAGCTTGGAGTGAAGTAATTCAAGCGCTGAAGGAGAACAATCTCCAGCCCAGATTGATGTATCCTGCAAAACTCTCTCTAGAAATTAAAGGAGAAGCAAGATGCTTCCATGACAAAGAGGAACTGGGAAAATTTGTGACCACCAATCCAACCCTACAAAAAATACTGAAGGACATTTTAGAGAGAAAAAGAATACGAGCATTTCAGGAACAGTGGCAGAGAGGCCTCAGTGAACGGGGCAGACGGTGGAGTCAAAGAGAAAACTAGACTACCAATGGCAGAAAAATAGAATAGCAGAAATGAGGCAGAGAGGATTGGCTACAATCTCTAGTACAGAGGGCCTCAAAATTCTAACAGAGAGAAACACAGGCAGAGTAGATCAGGAGATAGGGTCCATTGAGATGCTCTATATAGGGAGGCAGTGGGACCCAAAATAAGCAGTGTATCCTATGGGAGTGAAAGGGGAGGAATTGTCTAAAAAAGGAAGGCAGAGGATATTGTTAATGGGGTAAAAAGATTTAAAATCTACATTATTCTCATCACTCTGCTTGGAAGGATTACATGCTGTTCTAGTTTGTCTACCTACACTAGACTTGAGGACATGGTCAGCTATCCCAAAAATAAGAGGACATATTATGGTAATCATCCCTAATTTCCTATCAACTTAGTATGAAGCCCTGTATAACTTATACTGTCTTATTATGACTGATCTTATTTGAATCCAGTTTGTTAGATTGCTATTTTGTATTGACTGATTTTATTCAAATCTGTTATGATTGATAGCATCAAGTTTAAGAGTATAGGCAACTACACTGAAGATGACAAGATTCACTAAGATACCCACTCTGGTTTGATTACTGCCTGCTTTTGAAGTCTTATAATATCTCCAATGCTGCATTTTGATTAATGTTGTTATACCCTGCTGAGACATCATGGTAACACCATTGTAGATCACCTTGTATTATGATTTTATATGACTCGTTGCTTCATGCTTTTCTAGGAATAGTTTTGTTTTGTCTTGTTTTGTTTTTCCCTCTAATACAGAAAGAATAGATATACATGTAGAGACTCATGCATGTGTAGAGCTTACAAACAGTTTACGAGAACCCAACTATATAACGCATGTTGAAATGAACAACTGTTTTGAAGAAAAAAAGACACTACAGTACCCAGTCCTGAATCCATAATGTCATGATGTGAAATCCAGCAATACTATCATTCTTTGTTCAAAGTGTTTTGTTTTGCTTTGTTTTGTTTTGTTTTGTTTTAAGTTCAACACACATGAAGGTATGGACAGCTGTTTTGAAGAGAATGAGAGACACTATGACAGCCATTCTTGGCTTCCCTATTGTCTGGTCTTGAAGACCTGAAACGCCTTTCTTGTCCGGTTCACATCAGTTCCATACTATGTTGTTTCATGTGAATTCCCTGTATGTGACAATATGGACAACTATTTGGAAGAAAACAAGAGTCAATATGATAGATAGAGAGTGAATATCTCCAGTTGTCTAGCTTTGAAATTTATGTCTCTTACATTGCTTTCTTGTGACCCAATTTGTTGTTTTGTTGTGTTTAATTTTATCCTTTTGATATAATTGCATGTATGTTTGAGTGTGTAAGATAGATGACCATACTGCTGTTTTTGTCAGATCGTGGAGCAGAACTGTTAACAGTCTCACTGTTTGAATGTCTACTTTGCATGTTTTAATTTTGTAATTTGAACAACTATTTCCCAGATGTCAGTATGTAATTTGTCAAGTAATGATTTCTTAGTGGGTTTTTTTGTTGTTTTTTTTTCCTTTTATCCTTGGAATTCTGTATTGTTGTTACCCTTTATTCTGTTTTGTTTTGTTTGTTTTTTTCTCTTTAAATAAAAAAAAATCATACCAGTGAGGATAAAGGTGGAAAAAGGAGATTATTTCTTTGCATCATCTACCATGAGAGAAACTTGTTTGTTCATTCATCTGCTCATGCATCCATTCAAAAATCTTTACTGGTCCCCTGAAATATGCAAGGTGATAAAAGCTGATAGAAAAACAAATAGGGGCAATATTTGAAATAAATCTTCAAGAGCAAATAAGATGTGAGATGCAGAGATGCAAGCAAATAGCATTTCTGAAAGGCTAAAACAATGAAGCAAGAACAGAAAACAGAAAGGGACCGAGATCTGCCTCGTATCACTGGTATTAACCATTGTTTTCCATTCTTCATACACAAAAAATGAGAGCAAGGTAATGACTCACTGATAATACTGCCAGAATACACATTTCAAAGCATGTTTCAGTTTGCCAACAAGTTTCTGTCACCAGTGACTACATAACAGTTGAATATATACTATTTTGCACTTATCCAAATCATTCTTGAAATTGTCCTTCCTCTTATCATCCTTCCTCTTATCTTACCATGACACACATTTCTGGCAAATGACATACTATTCAGAAAGCACTCAGAACATTCCTGGGACGTAAGTACTAAGCTAGCATTAAATAAAGTGAATAAATAAAATTTGATTCTTTCTTTTGCTTAGAGAAAGACAGCAGCTACAAAGTACTCAAGACCACAAAGAAGTAAAAAACATTTATAATGGGAAATTTCTCTGTGGATAGGTTTTTGGTAATGAATTAAATTTCTCTTATAAAAATATAGCCACTCAGATTATTTCTTCTATCAATATTGTTAAATTATGACTATCAAGAAATTTGCCTTTTTATGGGGTTTTTGGGGAAATTTTATTAAAATAAATTAGCATTCCCTATACTTTCTACCTGTTTAGATCCATATATCCATAGTAATATTCCCTCTTCAATTTTTAATATTCATTCTTGATATTCAACATTTAATTATTGATATTTATAATTTGTTTTCTATCTTTTTTATCAATATTATTAGAGATGTCTATTCATATCAATCATTTCAAAATTTTAGCATTTAAATCTGTTAGTTTTCTCTATTCCTTATTTCTATATCTGCTCTTTATTATTTTCCCCTTTCCTACTTGCTTTTGGTTATATTTGCTCTGTTTCTAACCTCTTCAGATGGAAATAGAAAAATAATATAAAACTTTTCTTTTTTAATATATTTAAAATAGGATTTACCTTTTTAGCACTGTTTTTGCTACATCTAATCAAGTTTGATATATGTCACAATAACAACTCCATGATAAAATTGTAGCAGCTTAGAACAATGAAAGTTTCTTCCTCACTCTACACATCTACTGAGGGTCAGTTGAGAACTCTACTCCACATGGCCTTTGCCCTAGAACTCATGTAAGTAAGTGTGCAATAGCCATCTGCAACACTAGTGATTGCCAAGGAAGAAAGAAACGGGCGGGTCTCACATGTGTGATTTAATTGTTGTAGTCAGGATTTACAAGGGAAAGGATTTAATACAGGACACATAATTTATAGAATTAGTTTATAATATTCACCCTGAGAATCAAATGCAAAATAATGCAAGACATCTGCCCACAAACTAGAGACAGAGAATCCAGCTAAGGTCCTAGATCCCACAGCAATACCCTGCATGAGCTCAACTGAAGATCTAGAGCACACAGAAATGCCCCCTACAAGTCTGACTGGTGGCCTAGAGCCCATGACAATGTTTCACACAAGTCTGTTTCATGGATCTGCACTGGGAAGGCCCAAATGTCAGTGGTGGGCACCAGAGAGTCTGCGCTAGTGGGATGAAGGATCTGTGCCAGCAGGCTGAGAAATCTGCAGTGGAGCCAGGAAGGATTGCTCAAAGTTAGAACCAGAGCTCCCCCAAAAAGAAACACAGCCATTCTCAGTGACCAGGTTCCAAGCTCTTCTGATGATGACAACAGCCAAGTTCGATTCAGGAAAGGCAGCATGACAAGCTTCTCCAGGAGAATCAACAGCACCACCTCTTCCTCACCAGTTCTCCTTTTCATGCTGTTGGTAACAATCCTCAGGTGGGCCCTCCAAACCCAGCACCACACTGATCAGCTCAGCTGGGTCTGACAAGCTGACCACCAACTGTCAATGCACCATACTAATGCTCTTGCTCAGAAATCACCCTGCTTTCCACTAACCTGTCAGAACTAATCACAAAGCTAGGAAGCATAATCCCACCATGTGTAAGAGAGACGGTGAGACAAACATATCTGATGAATTACACAAATGACAAATATCACCAGAATACGCAACCTGTGAGAACAAAAATTTCAAAAGTGTCATTTGCTGCTCTATATTCTATATACAATGTCTATGACGAACCTCCCATTTGAATAGGCACCCTGGAAGTCCTCTTGAATGGATGAAAGACACCGCTTTCATTAACCTTTCTTGCACATCTAGAACGAAAATAATATCTAGACTTGCTAAAGCATTGTATCCAAAGCTCATCCTCCACCCACTGCTGAGTTTTCTGAGGCAGAGTAAAAATATTCTTGTTTTACATTCAGTTTGTTCTGTCAGCTAGAATCAGCTGTTCAATAAATTCTCTGCCCTCTTTTAAACATAGATTGTTCAGCACTTATGTTTACAAAATTCAGAGGAGAGAGTTCAGTAATCGGTTTAGGCTCTAAATAGAAGCAGGAAACCAATCTAAAAATAAAAGGATATGTCATTTTCTTGAGGCTGCATTCAGACTTGTGATGGGGATATGATGGGTAGGCTCTGGACACTCCTCACTACAACCTCCCTCCTCACCACAATAGAACATCTGTCCATCCCCAAAGGAAGAAAGACATTCATCTCACTCCGTGCAGAGTTCTGAGAATTGGTGAGACTGACCTTCCCTCCTCCAATGGTAGGATACCACCGCAGATTCAGCACTGATTCCTGGGGCAGAGATAATAGCCTGGCACAAAGAGACACCGTAAGAAACAGCTCACCCAGCTTTCCTCACTTCCATATCCCACTGCAGGGAGGAAGTCGGCACTGACACCCCCATCAGGAGGCAAAATAGGGAGCTGAGAAGATCAAATAGACTACAGAACAGGGACCACTGATTGTGCCTTATCTCAGAGGAAACTCAGAGATAAGGCATTCGGGTTTCTCTAAAACACTAGTTTTAAATACACTCCAGTTAAGTTAGAAATTGAATAAAGTTACACAGACATTTATTAGTGTTTGCCTTTCATTTAAGGAGAAAAGTGTGCAAAATGAAATCTTATATTCTTGCCATCCCAGCTGACCCCCACTGCTCCTCCTACTCTCTCCTGCTGACTCTGCGCCTCTCTCTACTGTTCACCAAACATTCTGACCACACCTGTGGTTTCCACACTTGCCCTGTCCTTCATGCACTGTCTTCTCCTAGAAAATGTAGAAATTGCCACCTCATTGTATTCAGGTTTCTGTTCAAATGCCATCTTACCAGGGAGGGAATTCTGGCAACTTTCTGGACTCTCTCCCCGTCTCCTCCTACTGGATCAGTCACCACAGCACCCACTGCCCTCTAACACAATGCAGAATGGTGTCTATTTGTTTATTGTCTGTGTTTCCCACTAAGATGTAAATTCAACCAGAGCAGGCACTATTTTGTTCAACGGTGGTTTCCCAGAGTCAGAAAATGTTCAGTAAGTTACTTATTGAATAAAACAAAATCAAGACCCACACTTAATGTTCCTATACTTTGCCAGTGAGTTCAGAGAAACCAATAAGCATGATCCAAAGAGTGAACAAATTCAAGCAAGCACTAAGTTTCATAAAAACTGACGTTAGTATCTTTACATCTTAACATGTACATCTATAAACATAAATCTGGTTTTTTTTTCTTTATCTTAGTCTCCTATAGGGTTACAAACAGTAGATTTAAGTATCCATTTCTTTCTGCAAACTCAGAGATTAGAGTGAGGTGCTCTAAAGAGAATTTAAATTTTTAATTTTAAAAACAGACTGACATGTCTTGTGTTGCGTATACAATGGAGATGAACTTAGGCAACAAAAGTCATGCAGATGAAGATGTTGTTCTTAAAAGAAGAAGAGTGTACTTACGCGATGAGGGCTTCCTCTCACTCCCTTCCACCTCCTGTCCACTCTCACTGACACCACCGCTAAACTGACCTTGACTGCTGAGGTCAGCTGCTCCCCAGCACCTGTGCAGCTCACCGCCTTAAGGGTGAATTGCAAAGTCACCTTCACGTGATTCTGATCTTGCCACCCTTGTGATCAAAACCACTTAACTTTGTTCTTTTGTTTCATATATTTTGCTTTATATATCATCTTACATAACTTTTTAGAATTATTTTTCTTTTCAGGGAGGGATGTGTTACATGGCTTCCTAGTGCTTTCAGGATACATTCTATGGTCCTGAAGCTGGAATTCAAGACCTCCATTTCCTGAAGGAAAGAACAAATCTGCTAAAGGGGGAAACTGCCTTGTTCATACTCCCAATACCATTTCCCCCTTTCTTCCCCTCAGTTTTGCATTTGTCATTTCTCAGACGGAAATGCCCCCCTTCTCCTTTCACCAGATTTTCTGTTGTTGTTACTAGACAAAGCTCAGATTCAGACCCAAAAAATGCAGGTCACACAAGAGATACTTGTTGGAGATGGTGAGTTCCTTATGGAAGGTGCTCAGAGACAGCTCAAGATGGACCAAGGAAGCTCTTACCAAATGCATCAACACTGTAAGCCCTGGATCCCACAAACTCCTACTTCACTATAACCCTTATTTGACATTTCTGTTAGGAACGACTTCTTACCCTTCAGAATGGGTGGCTCATCCCACTGACAAGGCAATTATCATCTGCTGGCACTGCAATGATAATGCAGCTGTATTTTCATATATCTGTGTCTAATCTGTATCTGATAATGCAGCTATATTTAAATATGCCTGTGTGGTTGTTTTGCCAGACTGTAACCTCCCAAAAGGCAGAGGCTCACGGCACCTAGTACTATCTTTTGTGAACAATAAATACTTAATATGTCTGTCAGTGATAGCGCTGAACATAATGTTGCTGTTCAAGAAGTAATAAACTGAGGACATTTAACAAGGTGAATACACGTTATAAAGCGGCAAGAAACATTCACATTCAAGTTCGAACCCAGTCTCTCAAGTTTATTCATAGATAGGATTTGCTTGTCCACTCTTAACTGGTTTATTCATTCCAGTGGTCATGACCTCAAAGACACAGAAAGTATCATGGCAACCATGGACTAGCCAAGGAAAATCGTGATGTGTAATCACATTCCTCTTAAGTCAAAGGGCAGAAATTGAGTCCAGCCTGGAACACCTGGCTACTGATGGCTGCAAGGATAGGAGCACTGTGCTGAGTTTCTCTGGGTTCAGCAGCAACGACACGCCTTGTCCTGGAATTGTACTCTTTCTTGCTGGGTCAGTGAAATAACTTTCACCAAAAGAAAGGGCTAGTCAGGCAGGAGGCAGTGCCAGGAAAGATCCCTGAACACAGACAGTGCAGAGCAAAGCTGTGGGGAGTGGCCCAGCACAGTGGAGTCCTAATGCGGACGGACGGGGCTTGCGGCTGCCAGTCTGCCATCTGGGAACCAGCAGGCTGCTCAATCATGTTCCAGTTTTGCGGCTGGCTAGTGTTGTGACCTTGGAGCCAGGAAAATCAACCTGTACATTTCTATTTACCGGTCAACAGCCATGGTAAAGATAAAAATCAAAAACACAGAACTGCTTCTATCAACCACCAGTATTCAAAGTGAGATACAGTGTCAGGAGCACGACTGTGAACCAACGACGTCACTGCTGAGAAGTCCCTTAGTCCAGTCTGAGGCCCTGTGTATGCCTACGTCTTGAAAGTGACTTTCTTTGCCACCTTCTATTCAGACCCCTTGCACAGTAACACAGTCACCATATCAGAACATTCTACCTCCTCCAACCCTGACTTATTCACCCTTTAGGCTGAGGTTTCCCAGTGCTGCCAGTTGGTAACATCCTTGTGAGTTCGTCACATCTCCTAAGTAACACTGTATTTTAACTCAGTGAAAATGTTTTAAAAATCATTCTATCCTGGCACAGTAGCACATGCTTATAATTCAGCTACTCAGGAGGCTGAGACGAGAGGACTGCAAGCTGGAGGCCAGTCGAGGCATGTTTTGTGAGATCCTGCGTCAAAATTTAAAAAAAAAAAAATTAAGTTCTGGAAATGTAGCTCAGTAGGAAGAAAGCCCCTGAGTCCCATCCCTGGCATTAAAAAAAATTCTATTTGTAGTAATTAATAGAGAAGAAATGAAAACAAACCAGAGAGAAAAATGTTGATATTCTCTCAAATCACACACCTCTTTCAGCCTGGACTAATTGCTCTATCATTTGAACAACAAACAGAAACTCTATCAATGTGGTTTTAAATGAATCAAATAAGCAAGAGCTCTTCACTTCCAATTTCACTATATATCATTTAATCAGTTGTCAAGTTCCACGCCAACTAATAACATCTCACTCACAGTTCTCCTCTGGATCATATGTATGGATCTCAAAGCCTGCTGCAATTCTACTTGATAGTTACCCTCCTTTGGAACTTCCGCCTTGACCTCCCATCAGTGAGAAATGAGAATAGAAGAAGACAGTAATTGCACCTGCAAAGGAAAGGTCCCTTGGCCTCTGAATGACTCCTCTGTACCAAGTACAATAAAAAGTACCTAGAAAGATACACTGGTTAATAACTGCTTAATGATAGTGCTTTAACCCAAGCTAGTTTACTAGTTCCTTGAGGTAACTTCTTGCGGTGTGTCTATCCTCTGCCCTACGGAATCCAAAGCAGCCAGATGATTCTATCACACTGAAGCTGCAGCTGACTGCCCTTCAGTGCTAACGCGTGTGCCACTGACTACACAGCAGAGTCAGGGAGGCGCCTCATAAACAGGTGTGGGAGGAGCTGGCTGTATCTTTGGGTCTCCCAGCCTCCTCTTCCTTCTGGTCTTTGTGAGAGAAAAGAACACTAAAGTAACAAGATTAAGTCTTTTGTAAAGGTTACAGAGTTAGTGCCCCTTGTAAAACCAAATATCCTTTTGATGAATGGTGTGCACCAGAGTTTTTTCAAAATATTAATATTTTTCCAGGTTATTTCACCTAATCTACCTTAATGTGGTACATATAAATAAACTGCTTTTTAAAAAAATATGTCAGAAGGTCATTCCAAGCTTTGGAATACCATTTTTCTCTAATGTGAATTCTTTGATCTCTTTTAACTCTAAAAATAAAATTACTACTCTATGAAAAGGACCTGAGTTTTGACAATTTAAGTGGCTACAGAAAATAAAGATTCTAGCATTTATTACAGATTGGTTAAAAATGAAGGTAGTCATACAACATTTAAACAGTATTCGTCAAGGGTGTCAATTATTGTATGATATTTTGAAAAGAAAGAATTTAAAATTACAGATGTTCCAAGTAGCACCTGACTACATATATATCTAGAATTTGTTCAAATAATGCTCCTGGAGCCAGGGATTTAGCTCAACAGCATAAGCACCTATCTGGCAAGTGCAAGGTCATGAGTTCAATCCCTGCTACCTAACAATAATAATAATAATAATAATAATGATAATTCTCCTGAAATGAAGTCCTTATTATCTGGATTATACAAAAATTAAAATAATCAATTGCTGATATTCATGCTGAGTAATCATATACTTTTGCTAAAATATACTATCAACTACTATGACAACTGTTTATTTAGTTCAGCTATTTGTGAAGTTAACACAAAGGAACTCATACTATACTCAGACAATTGTATTGAAATAACATTTTTGCACTCCTAAATATTTGAATCTTCATGTTTTCAAAGCTCTGAATCATCATGACTATCATGCCTACATTTTCTAGAATACCTGACTCTTTTCTATTTTGAAATAAAATCTTTCATGTAGCTCAAAAATACAAAGGAAAAAAATCTCAAACTAGGTTTAAAACTAAGACAACAAAAAGCAAACAAGCATTTAGTGAAAATTCATTAAATGGCAAAATATTACTAAGTCACTTCACATTTCATGAGAACTATCTTTTATTACAATAAAAAGAAACAGGGCCAGGGATTTAGCTCAGCAGCATAAGCACCTGCCTGGCAAGCGTGAGGTCGTGAATTTGATCTCTGGGACCAAAAGTAAAATAAAATAAAATGAAACAGAGTAAAATCTGTCTCCTCAAATCTCTTTATAGATTGAAAATGCTTTTTCCCTTCAAAACTTGTTACTTAAAACAGACCCAGATACACAAAAACCATAAGCCCTTTAGTAGCTTTCACAGTATAAACAAGAAAAGTACACCTTCAGAATGTACTGGAGCCATCAAGTTATTCTTTTTAGCCATTTAGAAACCATTCTTTAAAATTCACAGACCATAAGAAAAGAATCATGCTTGTTATGCAGCTGGATATCTTGAGGGAATAAAATGCTTACGATAGCCAAACAGAGGTCTGTAATCCACTTTCTACACCTGGAATCCAAGACTCTGATCCCAGAAGATGGGATTTTGTACGGTAATTGGATCATGAGGGATTGATCCACTGAGAGCCTAACTGGATATCATTAGTGGGAGGCAATGAAACAGTAGGTTGACTCTAGTTGAAAAGAGTAGATCGTAGTGGCATGACTGCGGAACAATATTTATAAACAATTTATCAGCAAGGCCTGACCAAATCTGAATCTTTTACCAGCAAAACCTAACCTGAACTTATGTGAAGACTGTTTGTAGTCTTTATTTATTTCACATCATGTGAATATCTATAGAAGTAGACATTCAGCTTCAGAAATATCAACATGTTTGACAGTGGGGTATTTAGCAGGGTGCCCTACTAACTACAGGTGCAAACAAAACGTATTTGGCCCCCGGGTTTTGAATAAAAATGGCAAGTCTGGATCAAGGTTAATAAACACATGCTGTATGCTGTTCATAATAAACAGGTCATCACCTTTGTCTTCATTACCTGAGGCCACCATTTACTTAATGCACTGTCTTCTCAAACCACATTCTCCTCACAACTATGTCTCTCTGTCTCTGTTACTTTCTTTCTTTCCAGTGAGATGACCTCAGACTATCTTCCTGCTTATCTTCAATTTCACACTTACTAAAAACTTCTCAGGGTCTCCCATAACCCCATCCTGCAGACCAACTACTGTTCTTCCCCAGGGCAGACTGACCAGAAAAATCTCAACCATGAATTATTGCCAGCAGTTCCTAAACTTCCTATTTGCTTTGTACTCCCCAATCATTCCCTTTCCAATTCCTCTTAAGTTCAGCTTCAAGATTAATCGCATCATCACCTTATACCTTGGCTCAAGTACTTTCCTTGATTTAAAAACTATAATGGGAAGAGAAAAGTCCAAAATTAACTTACTGGGATTTAAGATTAAAGAACTCAGACCCAACCTACCTTTCCAAAGATTCTCCAGCTCTTTCCTAACACAAGTCTTCTACTCCTTCAGTGAAAATAACTCCTACATTTTCTCTGCCTTCTAAAAAAATCTGAGTTATCCTCACCTACTTTGTTCATACCATTTTCCCCATGACCTGAACTCTGTAATGCAATCTTTGCATTATTTCTGACCTTTTAATCCACTCATGCTGTAGACTCAATTAAATTCCACACTGGCAGTAAAGCTTTCTTTTGCTTTCATGGTCCACTGTGATCTCCCCTCTTGAATTCCCACAGCACTTATAGTCTCCACTATTTATTTGATACTTGATATGCACTTCCTTATATTAACAGAGTGCTTAATTTTTCATGTATATGTACCTTATCTCTTTAACCAGATTTTAAATTCTTTGTCTCATGTTTTATGAATGAACAAATGAATACCCTTCTACAGCTCACAATAAAATAGGAAAATTGGCAAGGTCAACATGTAAAACATAAAGAAATATTACTTTTTTTATTTATTGGAATTCACTGAACCTACTGTGCCAGGCATTGTTTTAGGCAGTGAGGATTAAATGGTAAGCAATAGCAGTATAATCCCTGCCTTCTTAAGGGTTTATAGTGTAGCTAGAAAATCAGACACCAATAAAGCAATTGTACAAAAGCTGTATAAAAAAACATAGGTTTGGGGACAAAGCCATGCAATATGAATAGCTTAACATCATTTTCAGATGCTACACTATCCACTCATTCAAGAAGATAGGCTTTTGTAAGGCAACTGGATCACGAGGGATTGATCCACTGATGAGATCCTAATTTGATGGCATTAGTGGGAGGAGACAGAAACAGGAAGTGAAGTCTAGTTGAAGAGAGTGAATCATGGTGGCATGAGTATGGGGAAGACATTTGGTCCCTGGTGCCGTCCTCTGTAGTTCTTCCCTGTTTTCTTTGCTACCTGGCTGCCATGAGGTATTACTCCTCCACCATTCCGTTCCCTCGGGATATTTATGCCTTGGAGCCAGCCAACAAAAGGTTAAAATCTATGGAATCGTGAGAGGAACTGAAATTGAAATGTCAAGGGGATGTAATGTTCATAAATCCTAATACCTCAACAAGACTGAGTTTTAAAACTAAATAATTTTTATTGTTATTTCACTTGTGCCTCCAAATTATGGTTCTACCTGAACAGTCGTAACTGCCAGGCACGGAGGTACCTGCCGTAACACCGGCACTCTGGGTGGCTGATGCAGGAGGGTCACAAGTTCAAGCCCAAGCTGGGAAACTTAGTGATTTAGCAAGACCCTATCTTAAAATCAAAAGTGAAAAAGGGGTGAGATATACCTGAATTCAAAGGTCCTAGCACTGCAATAAATAAATAACTAGCCATAAGACTATTAACATTTACTTCTCATACAGAAATGAAATTGGTAAGACGTGTGTTTACAGGATCATTCACTCTTCCTAATTACGCTTTTAATTAACAATGTTGTCTTTTGCAGTTTGCCAAGAGATTTCCCATAATAAAATGAGAGGAGATTTACAAATTAATTAAATGAAAGGAGTAGCAACATTCTAGTTAACATATTATGTTTTGTGCTTTGTTACAGAATTACAAAAAGTGAAATTGTTTCATTGATATCACAAAATTACTAGGATCATTTTGTAAACCATCTCAATATTTCTGCAGTAAAATTTCTGTGCTTCTCACTCCCCCCAAAACATATACACCATCACCATTATCACCATTGCCCCACCACCACCTACCACACACTCAGCTCCTCAAATTGTTACAGCCTAACACACAGCCTTTTTAAATGAATTACGTATAAATGCAAGTTATTTGGAACAGGCATGGCAACTTTTATCACATACCAAGCCAGTAAGAAAATTTGTGTTTTGCATTAAACTTTGGGTTCCACCACACTCCTGGCTACAGGATGTCAGTTTCAAAACACCCTGCTTATTCTTTGGGTGCAGGAGCTGGAGGGACATTTTAAGTCTGACAACAGTGAGTCTGAGAGAATATCACTGAGAGAAATGAGAGACCAGGATTGGAACCGAGCAGGGCTAAGTAATTATAGAGCTTTGGATATCAACCAAAGTTTTATTCTACACATGATAGAGGCCATTTAGCAATACAGAAAAAATTATTCTAAAATGCATAAGAAAAAAAATGGTGGCGGAGGAAATGATAAAGAGTTCATGAACCAAGGAAGAAACAATGGCCGTAAAGACAAGAAGACAAGCTTGTAATTTATTAGGAAATTGAATCAGAAGTCCATTTAAATTACTCATTGAGATTTGCATGTTCTCTAATACCCATATAATTTTGTAGCTTTTTAATTAAATAAAAGAGAAAAGGATATTGTCAAATAAAAATAATGATGTTGACATTATAGAATCTTTTCAATTGTAAGCAACAATTAAGACTTTTGTATTATTTTAAAATAAGCTGTACTCAATAAACCACCTGAGATCTGAAACATTTTTTCAGAGCTATATTACTTATTCTAATAGAATAATGCAAAGGTAACTCATCATTGAAATGTGATTTTTCACATGAGATAATAATTTGTAATAGAATAAAAAATATGTAGGAATGACAAAACCAAGTGACCTGTCCTTATTGTTACCTTACCATATGATTCTCAACTATCTTTAATAAAACAGGTAACTTTTCTTCAAACTGAAAATTTTGTTCTATGTCTGCTGTTTTCTATACTGAAAAATTCCCTACATGTGTTACAAAGACATCCAACCACTGCTTATAACAGATATGTATTATTTTATTTGCCTACTACTCTCTATCCAGTTTTAGAAACAATCTCTCTTACTCACCACCCACTCCTAACCTCTTCTATCTGTATGATTACTATGCACCATGCCATGTCTGTTCAATACTTGATGGATGAGCCAACTACTGCAACACCATTTCTACTGTTACAGCTTGTGTTTAGATGACCCCCCAAAGTCTCACGCAGTCATAGGTTGGGCTTTTTCAGAGATGGCTAGATCTAGAGTGTGTGACTGATTCATGCTACAATGCTACTGTTAAGAGTTCTGGGATTAAGGGAAGGTGATTACTCAGTCTACTGATTGGTTTGGCATGAGCCCTAATCTCAGTAGACTCACACAGGCTTGTCTTGTCCCTTGCTTGTTTCCCAATCTTCTATCCATTCTTTACTATTTCTCCTCTGCTGTGCCACCCTGTTCTAGAGCCAGCCAATTATGGACTGAAACCTCTACAAACTGTAAACCAAATAAATCTTTCCTTCCTTAACTTTTGGCATCAGTATTTTGTCTCAGTAGTGAGAAAAGTAACTAAAAATACCTATGACCTGTCTCGCCATCTACTTTGGTATGCTCACTCCAAAGACCACACCCCAGCTGGGAATTATTACTAAAGAATGACTGTGCTTTTGTTGTAACATGTCACTCAACCACACCCACCAATTCTTTCATTTTCTTATCCCATTTTACCTACTAGCCTCATCCAAATCTTTGGTCTCTTTCCTATGCCTTCCAGATCCACTTTCTCCCTTTATCTCCTTTCCATGTCCAGCAGAACAACGTTTTAATTAAATCAACAACCATTTTCCCAGAACTCTCCATTTATTTTTCATGTTTTGTTTCCAATACAGCAAACATAAGCAGTCCCCACGCAGATGAATCACTCTCAAATTCTGTTCCAGGTGACTGAGCTCTCAAAAAGAAAACTGCTTAATAATTCAAATTGAGTCATCTGAATTTACAATGGCTAATTTTGATAGCCATTAGCAATCGTTAGCAACCCTTTCATTTGTCCCTAGTTAGTTCACCTCTATACTCCCTAGGATCACTATTTTAAAGCTTGGCCACTATCTTGAATCCCTTGTGTCATAAATCCCTTCCACCCTGGCTTCAGTGCTTCAGCAGAGTAAAATGGAGATTCCCATATGGGGAGACATTCCCTCCCTGCTCCTCCACTCAAACATAAATTTCAAAGCACCACCCTTTATCTCATTCATGCATGTATCTAAGGAACCAGGGTCTCTCCTCTTGTCCTTTCCAAGCCACAATTTCTACCTGCGTTCTAAGTGCCAGGCCAAAGAGACCTCCAGAGATGCTACCTTTCTTCTGCATCTTTAACTTATCTTCACTTCCATCTCTATCCTTTCCCCTATGACTACAGGTAAGTCACTTAATCTCATCATCCAAGTGTAACCACCATTTATTCTGTAAATATGGTTAATGGTTGAAGATGTAAAGATTTAGAATATATAAGCACTTTTCTGTGTAGATCATATATATGAATATTTACTTCTTTATTCCTTAAAACATTGCCATTTATATCTCTAGACTGAAAATAGCCTTATACACCTATGAGCTTATAATTGGTAAGCCCAAAGCTCCACTGTTAAATTATCTTCCTAACTGATCCAACTGCAGCATTGAAAACTAGGTTTTATTTCCTCCCAGCACTTATCTTTCTTTAATGTATCATACATTCATTTGTTAATCACCTGCCTATAGGAAATGAGCTGTTATAAGTCCAGAGAAATTGATTGTTCAAAGTCATTGTCTAGAATACTGGAACATGAAAAATGATTGCTGAATATTTGTTGAGTAAATATTCACCACTTGATCATTTCAGTCCCTTCCCTGAAAATTTAAAATTGGGAGCAAGAAAGTCAAGCCTTTCTGCTTGGGTGAATGTAAACTGATACTCGAGATAAAAGGAGCTGAATCAGGAATGATAGAGAGGTAGAGGCAAAAAGCATTCTGACAGAATTAAAAGTCTGCTTCTATTTCTCCCAATCTCCAAAATGAGCTCTATCCTAGGTCTCTGTAAAATGTCCCAATAGCCTTTAAACTTAATCTAATTTAGTTTCTTTTTCTGTTGTGTAATACCAAGAAGTTTCTTACTATAGTAATGTGCTGTTCTATGGATGGATAGGTTCAAAATAAACCTCCTAAAGCCAAAGTTCACAAAAAATGAGGATAAAAAGTTAGTGTTCTAGTTCTAATTCCCTGAATGGACAATATATGTAAATACTTGGGCAATGGTTAACGTACTTTAACGAAAATGTAGTATAATAAGGAAGCATTCTCTTTACAATTCACAAACTCTTTACTATATATCACACTCAGATTCTTTTTATGAAATAAGACCTATTTTCATGTCTTTTCTAAATACGATTACATACATATTCATTTTTCTCTAAAGTCATATTTTAGATGACATTTGACACTAATTTTACTCATAGTGATTTTCCTTAGGCAGTAGGCAAAGTACACCATTAAACACAGAATAGTTAAAGAACCTAGTTACAACAATGCATAACAAATTAAGGCTATTTCAGAACAAACTGAAATGCATCCTAAATTGGCACTTAGAAACAAGGAAGTTCTTTCTTGGAGAGAAATTAAATAATTAAAAACATTACATTTCCTGGGTTATGGTACTTACCAAACAAACGCTGATGGAACAGAAATTTCCCAGCTATTAGTCCTGTGAGAATGGCAAGTAGCCATAGAAGCACCTTCAGAATCTTCCAACCAACTCCTCTAGGGTATTTATTTGTTACAAATGAAAAACAGTTTCCAACAACAATAACATTGGCTTCAGTTTGGCTATGGGAAACTGGATCCTCCGCAAATATTAGGAAGTTAAAGAAGATCACCAAGTAAGCCACAATCATGCGAGACCAAGGATGCTGGAAATAATACCGAAAGTCTTTACCCATCCTTCAAAACTTCAATGCCGTAGTTCACCTGTGTAAGAAAAGATACATACAGTTGGCATGAGGAAAACAAGCAGTAACTGTTCAGACTTATAAGAGCTATCTGTTCAGACTTATAAAAGCTCAATAAAGAGGTATTTGAAAAACATCACACCTTTCCTACTTGGGTCACCAAGATACTTCTGAGATTAAGGAAAGCTAGTATCATCCCTTCCTTATCACTCAATCATACTTCTGATGAGCTAAGGATTTGGGAAAGGAAATAAAAGAGCAGGAGAGGATGTCACCACGTAGAACATGGCTCCAAATTGGGATGGTGACTGAGATGGCATGGAGAGGCAAAAACACAACATAAAATTGAGGCAGTGCTTTTCCTCTTTTAGATTATTTTACCTCACAATCAGAAAACAGTCATTTAGAGAAAGTCATTTAGAGTCATTCCAAAAAATGGTGGAGTGGTAAGCAGCAGGGAAAACAGCCTCTCTGAGAATCACCATCCAGACACTGGAATATAGAATCATGAGGAAGACAGGAAGGAGAGAAGTGGTTCCCCTGGACCAAGGAAGAATCTAAAGTGTGAACTGAAGCCCACAGAGAGAGTGAAAAGAAAAAATTCAGTGAAGAAGGCAGTAGCCAGTGGTGCCTTCTCCCTGAGATGAGACTCTGCATGAGAAGCACTGTTCTAACCTGGGGATGCACGGTCACCCTGAGAGTGATGGTTGGTGAGCCCAGAAGCCTCTGCAGAGAGATGTGGCAGTGGAGAGGAACAGTGGATGCGGAGTACTGCACTGGTTGGCGGTGACTGCAGAGGACTTAGTCCTTGCACTGGAAAGAGGAATTAGCAGGAAGCCATCTTAGAGACTGAGCTCAGAACCCTGAACTGCTGCCAGCTTGCCAGGCAGGCACTTGGACCACTGAGCTAAATCCTCAGGCCTCATATAGCAGCTCCCAACCAGGCTCCGAGCTGTGAAAATTGCTTGGACTGCATGCAGCAAGCCCAATGAGTCTGGTCTGAGGGCAGTTCTGCTGATTTTATCTACTACCCCATCAAAAAGCTACTGCTGGCTCTCTGGGATACATCAGCATGATTTGGGACTCTGTCTCCAAGACTGTCTACTAGTGAAAACAGAAGGAATCCTGGAAGTGAACTATTTGATTTTCTCTTTTGTAAATTTTCTTTTCTCCTTCTCTCTCTCCCCCCCCTTCTCCTTCACTGTTTTTATATGAATGTAAAAGTGGTTCCCAAACTCTTTGTGGTGTGGTTATGTTCTGTTCTTCTCTTTATCTCTTCCATCTCTTTTCCTTCAGTCTTCTACAGCACTTTCCTAAAGTTGGTGTGATCTCCCTTTGTCCAATCTTACTTCTAATCTCTTTCTCTTCTTCCACTTCTCTATTTTCTCCTTAATCCAGGATAAGGTTTTACCTCCAAGGGCAAAATTAATACATTAAGCACTTATGTATTACATATAATTATCTGATGTTTTACATTTTGTTATATAATCACAAATCTAGTTTATATGGTTAACAATTGCAAATTAAGGGTTAGCTCAGTTTGTCCTTTTATAGGCTGTTTGCTGCTATTGGTACCACTATAGCCAAAACTGACATAATTGTTCGAAACAGCTGTTGGTCCGGGAATTCCACAACTAAGACTGACTAAGGATCACAGAAACTGTGGCACAGTGCCAAAGAACCAGGAACTACATCAAACAAGCAACAACTTGTCATCTCCAACAAACTGAAAAGGTAGGATCTCCCCACAGATTCAAAACCCAAAAACCAGCTACACCTGGAAGATACTTCAGAGAAGTAATCATCACCTAAGGGTAATAATACCCCCAATAAAGCAACTCACCATAGGCAACTTACAAGCATCATCCCAGAAATTAAACTTTAAAAAGAGAGAAAAGAAAATGAGAAGACACTTAAGAAAAATGCAACCCCGGATATCCAGTTCACCAAAGGAAAATTTAAGGGACAATGAGGTAGGACAATCTGAAAGCACCTACCAGGTCTCTCTGAAGTGGAAACAATAAAACAACTGAATGAGGCTCTGGTAAAAATGCAATCAGAAATAATCTCTCAGATAACTACAGAGATTACCAAAATACATATCATGCTTAGTGACGTTAGAACAGACACAGAGAAAAAAGCACGCGAGCTGAAGAACACTATGGAAGCTCAGCATAAGAAAGAAATGAAAGCCATGAAGCAGATTTAAGCAGCTATCCAGGAGAATAAACACTCCACCTAAAGTATGTGAGGCAGACTCGGCCACTGTGAGGACAGGAGCTCAGATACTGAAGACAGGCTTGCAGTTAGCAACCAGGAAAAGAAGGATTTCTCACAAATAGCAAGGGACCATGAGAAATCAGTCCAGCAGCTGCCAGGTAAGACAAAGAAAGATAACTTAATGTTAATTGGAGTCAATGAACAAGCAGGAGATACCACAAATGACATTAAAAATATGTTCACAGGTATCATGGCAGAAAACTTACCTGGTAGAGAAAAATAATTTGACACACAGATAAACGATGTATATTGAACTCCAATGAGCAATGGTCAACAAAAATCTATAGCCAGGCATATCCTAGTCAAGATTCCAGAAAGTCAATGCAAGAATAGAATCCTAAAAGCTGTAGAGAAAAGAAACAAATCACCTATAAAGGAAAGCCCATCAGAATTACAGCTGACTTCTCAGCACAAACTGTCAAGTCAAGGACAGCTTGAAGTGAAGTACTCCAAGTTCTAAAGGAACTTTAGAAGTACTCTGAAGTTCTAAAGGAAAACAACCTCCAACCCAGATTGATCTACCCCAGAAAAGTATCTTTCAAAACTGATACAGAAATAAGATGCTTCCATGACAAAGAACACCTGAGGAAACTTATGACCACCAAACCAGCATGCCAAAATATTCTGAAGGACATACTACAAAGAGATAATGAACTCCAAAAGAAGGAATCTTTCAGGGAAGGCAAACAACTAGAGGGAAGAGAAAAATAGTGGGGGAGGGGGGATCCAACAACAGGAAAATAACAGGACAGGGATAAGTCGATGCACATCAGTTATAACCATCAATGATAATGGTCTCAGTTCACCAACTGAATGACACAGACTCATAAAAGAGATCAGAAAGCAAGACCCAACAATATGCTGCATACAAGAAACACATTTAATTCAAAAAGAAATCCATAGACTGAAAGTCAGAAGATGGAAAACAATACTTCATGTGACAGGAACCCAGAAAAAAGCAGGGGTAACTATTCTATTTACAGACAAAGTGAATTTCAAGCCGAGACTGACTCAGGGAAATAAAGATCACTATATCTTCATAAAGGGAACAATTCAAGAGGAAGAAATAACAAGAAAACAGTCACTTAAAAGTTAAATCCTTATAAAGTGAATACATATTAACGAAAAATAAACATTGAGCATTCCTGACCCCTACCCTCAGACTTGTCATCACTTAATAATTTGGTGGACAGAGATGCAGGTCTTTTTCTACACATTGACAAGTGCGTGTATGTATGTGAGCCTTTCCCTTCTTTATTAGTATATATTGATTATGCAGATTAAATGGTTTTATTCTGGTAGGTTTGTGCATATACATAACATATTTTGATCATTTTTATCCCCTTGTACACCTTTCCCCCTAGTTTCATATTTCAGGTGGTTTCATTGCATACAATATATTTTGACCATATCCATCCCCTCATTACACCCTCCCTTTATCCCCTTATTCTTGTCTAATAATATTGTCCCTTCTATTTACTTATCTTTTTTGACTTCACATGTGTTGTTTGTCTTTCTGAGTCTGGCTTATTTCACTCAGCCTGATGATCTCCAGATCTATACATTTTCTTGCAAATAATAAAATTTTCTTCTTCATGGTTGAATAACAGTCAGTTGAGTACATATGCCACATATTATATATGAACTTTTATAAAAAATGTTCATATTCTAGTTACCAAATAATTTCAACACAAATAAATTTTATGAAATAGGTAAGTCTATGATAGAGCAAATATCCTCCAGGAGGAACTGGACAACTTTGATTTGGGGAAGAGTAAAAAGGGGAAGATTTCACAAAGAAGGACCTGCCCAAGTTTGAGGTTGACTAGTATGATTTTTCCCCAGGTAAAGGCAGGGATTCTTCATCAAGTCAAAAGTAAAGTCATTTGGAAAGGGATAGAGGAATTGCAAAATAGATAACAAGCTGACAGCAATGTCATATCCTGGACACACACTGGAATCACAGCCATTTTAAATATACTCATCTTAAATATACTCCAAAATCTTGCTATACTCTTGCCTCTTTCCTCTTTCAGAGCCAGCCTGCCCCAAATCCACACAAGCTGTAACTCTTACACTGAAAGGCTTGCCTGGGTCTATCAGGGCTTGTGAATGGGTAATTAATTCTAATTCTAGGGTTTGTTTTGATGAACTCATTTAGCTGTCAGACTAAGCCACATCTGTTTTTCTTTTCTGCAATAAAACTGTTGAGAGAGTAACAAAAATAATAAAGGCAATAATTTGACTATCATCTGCCAATTCATTTTTCTTCTTCCTCCATTATTTATGACTCAGAGAGTAAAAAGAGAGAAGAGGGACTCTTCCAAAGTCTACAGTGCTGAATAGATCAAGCTCTGCTGGATATCTGTAACCATCATTATGTCATTTTTGTCATAGCTGTTATTATTATTTCCATCTCTTCATTTTAGAGGGCATGAGCAGACACTCAGATGGTTTATGTAAGTCTTCTGAAGTTGGCCAGCAGGAAGAGAGCTCTTGTCGGAGCCTCTGACTCCAGAGCACGAAAGCCATCCCCTGCAGGAAGCCAGGTCTGCTTCAGGTACTTTCCCTGCCTGGATGGAAATTCCAAGGCCTAGTCCCAAGGATACTCTCCAGGAGGTATATTCTTCCCTACAGGCAATTATATTAACTCGGCAATATACACACTTTGATAGCCCAAGAAAACACATGGGCATTAAAAAATCCTTCATAAATCTGAACATTTGGGGGAAAATGCCATCAATAAAACATTTTCACTCTGCACACAGCTGAAGTACAAAGATGACACACAAACCTGAAGTGCTTGTAAATCAACGGGAAGATCTAAGGACAGTCTAGTAATTCCAAACCCCAATCCAATATTCTCGAATGATGAATGTTAATTAAACTCATAATCTAACTTAATGAAAAGTTGTTGTAACTAATTTAGAATAGTAACATAAACAAGCCAAAGGATTCACAATATGATTTAGCCAAACCAATAGTGACTATGCTTTGGATTCCTGAGCAATTCCTTGAAAGTAATTTCAAGTCTGTTATACTCTTCAAGAATACTTTGAAATATCTATTCCCGAGAGCTGCAGCTCAAATTATTTAGGAATGATGACGTTCACAAGATGCCTGTTTTGTTTTATATTTTAAAGATGAGGTTCGTCATCCACTACAGAGATCCACATAAATTATTCTTCACATCAGAGAGCAGAGCAAGCAGAGAAGAACAAAAATGCACATGTACGTTTTCATGGTATTCAATGTGCAAAAATTCACAACTGGGTCAGCTATCAATTCAATTTCATGCAACACTTTCAAAAGTGTCCAAAAACCACTACCACAGAATGCATCTCTATAGCTAGCCTTTAATCTTTCCAATATACCACAGGGTAAAAAGTGCTTCTTTTACTAAGATATTTCCTATCATGCTTACAATTCATTCACTTCCAGCAACAGTTTCAGTGACTTAGATACGAGCAGGTTGAAACAGGGCCCTAATATTTATAACCTGATCTTTATTTTATGATAAACATGGGTAGTATCTGCACTTTCCCCATAATCCAAAAGTTGAAGTACTATCTTCTAGGGGGTTCCAAATTTCAAATACATAATAACTTGAACAAAATATCCACTTTCCCTATTTTATAATGTCAGATACAAGGTTGTCAAGTCTACCTGGTCATCTTGGTCCCATTTTCCAGTTCCTTAGGTACCTTCATGATCAGCCAGAGCACCAAACCAATTTTCACTTCTGTCACCTTATACAGTATCTTTATGATTACTATTAAAACCTAGGATTGAAGTTTTCCAATCGACAGCGCTACACAGGGCACATACTTTGCAAATTTTTTTCATTTTTTGAAATTCAATTCTGCAACCATAGATGAGAATATACTTTTATCACTGCTCTTAACAAAATAGTGAAATTTCCTGCTTAGAGTTTGCCTCCCTCACGTGATCATAAGCTCCTCAGAAAGACCTTAAGGGCTGTTTACTCTGAGGCTACAGTCCAGTGCTGAGCTCCAAGAGGAAGTCCACAGGTCCCTACTGAATGAGCTCCTCATAAAGAGACACCCACCCAGCACCTCTTAGGTGAGATGAGACAAAGGCAAAGCTATATGACATTCAACTTCCACTAAAAGAAGACCTGCAGCCAGGTCCAATGTTATTGGCAATGATAATTTGGCCAGTAAGACCACTGATATATCCCTATCCAACATCATCTCATTTCAACTCTATATTATCATCATCATCACCACCACTACCATCATCAACATTACCAAGGGCTAATATTTACTGGGTACCATATACTATATACCACTTATATTAATGAGCTTTTTCTGTTCTCCCAGGGGTGCTCTACTCCTGAACTACATCCCCAGCCCTTTTTAGTTAATTAGTTCGTTCATTAGTTATTTTTTGAGATAGTGTCTAACTAAATTGCCATGGCAGAACTTGAAATTACAATCCTTTTGTCTCACTTTATCTCAATGCTGGGATTACAAGCATGTGCCTACATTATACTAACATATTAATGTGCTTTATAAGCATCTCTTCTAAATTTCATAATAATCCAGTGATGAAATGCTTCTATTGTGCCTATTTCACAAATGTTGAAACTGAAAGTGAGAGTTTAGTAGCTTGTGCAAAATAATAAAACTGATCTATATCAGATCTAGGATTCAAATCAAAGCCATCTGGCCTCAACACTGTATACTGTGCCTTACCCACACAAAAACATACATTCCAAAATCTTGCTTTTACATGTTGGCTAGAAAGTTTCTGACAACAAAACTATCTGATGTAAAAGAGTCACAATATTTCTAAATAAATGAACATTTATTACTGTTCAAACCAACCTCGGTAGTGCAATCAGAAACAATTGGGATACATGCAATGTCAGAACTGCCTGAATGTTTTTCCTCATCTTTAAGCATCAATATAAGCAAGTGAGTTGATCACACTGTACTGTTTTAACATATTACTGACATGCATTTGTGAGTTTACAACTATGTCATGGTTTATGTGGGTGGCCCCCAGGCCTCACGTATTTGCATTGTGCATTTGTGATTGGTTCATTGTCCAGTGCTTGGATTGGTGGTGTCAGTGCTATACCCTCCCAGGGGGTGGAGCCAGGATGTGACGTAATGGCAGGAAGAAGGTGTGAGTCTCTCTTGCCAGTTTTGGCTTGCTATTTGCAGCCGCCATGAACTGCGGCCTGCCATGCCATCCTGCCTTGGAGCCAACTGAGTATGGACTGAAACCTCCAAAAACTCTAAGAAATAAACCTTTCCTTTCCCAACTTTGGGCATCAGGTATTTTTTCTCAGCGATGAGTAAAAAGTAACTAAGACAAACTACATCTCAGAAAAAGACAAATTCATACCATTTAATCCCTTCTCATAAACAATGACGCTTGTAAGTAAAATGCTACTATCAATACCTTGAAAACTCTGCTTTTTCACATAACAGCAGTGATTATGTTGGTACTCACAGGTACTGAAACTGATGGTCACAGGTCTTCCACAATGCTTTCCAATTCTAGAGAGACACGTATTTATTTATACTAAATACTAAGAATGTCACAAATTTTACTACAAGTCTATATTTCAAAGAATGCAAAAGAAAGTGGGAGAGATAAAAGGATACTCTAAAAGAGAGGATATTTTGAGCAAAGACACAGAAGAGACAGCCGGGGACCAAAATAGACATATAGCAGTAGTTCTGTGTGGCTGGAACACAGGGTTCTAGGAGGTGTCTTGTGAGAATTAAGGATCATTTGGGGCCAGTCAACAAAGAGTATACAGGGCCAGGGATATAGCTCAGTGGCACAGAGCCTGCCTGGCAAGCATGAGGTCCTGAGTTCAATTCCTAGTACCAAAAAAAAAAAAAAAAAGAAAAGAAAAGAAAAAGAAAGAGTATATAAAAGTGTTGATCTGTATTTTACTGAGCAGGGTCTAGGAAATCATCAGATTTCAGAAGAAGAAGAATATAATCACACATAAAAAGTGATGGCATTCAGATTCAAGCCCGTAAAAACAATCATTCACCCAACTGTTCAGTCTGAATGCTTCTGATGTGTTATTTTGTGCTAGGCAGTAGCCTACATGCCGAGGTTACTTGCACCCAGTAAGCAGTTAATAAACAGTTTCTGATGGATGAATAATTGCATAAGTAGATGTTTGAATGATGGATGGATAACAGATCTCAGACAGCAGCCTAGGTGTGAAAAAGTCCCTCAAGATTATTCCAGAGAGAATAGACTGAATAAGGTTATTAATTATCCATACATTTGAGGGAAACAAACACTAAACAGATAAAAGTGCCTAGTATTTTAGAGATTTGTTAAAGAACAGTAAATCAAAGAAAAGTTAACAGAGTACTTCAGGAGTAGGGAAGCTGCAGGTCTCACTACAAGGCAACAGTGAACGAAAGGCATGGGTATACAGTGATGATCCAGACAGGGAACAGGAATTGCTAAGTGGTAAGTGTTTCTGGATGAATACTTAGTGCATTTATGGAAGTGCCAAGAAGCTAATACGACTAGGTGAGATGTGGGTCCAGGAGAACATGAAAAAAATGGTGTCCAAAAGGTAGAATTCAACCACAATCAGACCTTAAGGCCCTCTTACATATTTGCGCTTTTACTGTGCATGAAATATAAAGCAGAGCAGTGAGAAACCCAAAGTATAACTAAAGAGCAAAATAAAAGTTTTTTAAAAGTTTAAAAACAGAAAAACAGGGAGATTGTTTGCAAATGAAAAGGGAATCGAGAAATGCAGAGAGGAAACGGGGCTGTAAAAAGAATTAAGATGTGCTACATCCCTGTATCAATTCTTCCCAATGATGTAATCTTTATATCCCATAAATGTGTAAAATAAAAATGAAGAAAAAGAAGGGTCACTTTGCTAATCAAAATACTGTACAGAAGGGCAAGGAGCAGAAACAGGGACGCTAATGAAAAAGTTGTTTCCAGGCAAGAGATTTCTGTAGTAACTTAAATTGGACACAAGTCTAGGAAGTTGAAGCAGCTCCATTTTGGGAAAAGGAAGAGGTGACAAGTTAACTGACAGACTGGACATGAACACAGTCTCATCATGGTCACAATCCAGAATGGAACTGCCATTTTCTGCAATGAGGAATGGATTTCCTGAGAGGAACAGAGGTACAGTAAAACAGACGTATGCAAAGCACGTTTTTGAGTGCTTCTTATGTGCTACACTATTGGAATGCACTTCTCACATATTATCTCAATTAGTCCTTATGCTGGCTATGTATTTACAAGAAATAAAAATTTAGAGAAGTTATCATCTGCCCAAGGTCATACAACTAACAACCAACAGAGACAGGCACAACTACTTCTATATAACATTAAACTTAATATTTTAATGGCTATTGTCTTCTCAACTGTGAAATAAAAAACACAGGATAAAGCTTCCATGGGAAAGAGATAGGAGTATTAGGTAACAACTCCTTCCTAGTAGGAACTCAATAAATATCTGCTGATAATGAATAAACAGAAATATGGATGATGAATAGATAACATATCAGCCTTAGAGGAGAGGAAAAACACTAAAGATTCCATTCCAGAGACTCTGGGCAATGAGAAGTCCAAATTGGTACAGGGAGAAATGAGTTTTAAAGGCAGATAAATCAGATACAAATGTATTTTCCTGGACCTATGGTAAGGATGGGTCTCATATATATTATCTTCCATTGTTATACATAGACAGACATGAAGAGATGTAAAGCATTTCACATAATCCAAGTGTTTAATACAAGTTTTAAAAATGCAAACAGCTATAATAACAGAAAAGTTGAAGCTCTTACTTTTAGTCCAATACAAAAGACCACACAGCCTTTTAAATAAAAAGCAACCTTTTAAGTCAATCAATGAAAACACCCTAAGAGGCTTTGTGCAGATACTAAGATGGCATTTGTGGTACCCTAGCTAATTTAGAGGATCACATCCATTAATCACTTCCCAGACTTTATCTTCACATTGTTTCACCTTTGAGTGGTTTTCTTCCCTTGTTTTTATCCTGCAGTCCTTGGAACAACAATCAAAGTAGGTTTTTACAACAAACCCCAAAAGCAACGTCGGCCTAGAGGTCCTCCTAAAGGTAACTTTCCATTGAAATAGTGAAATACTAGTGAACTCTCTAGTGTCATAAAACACATCATCCATGTAACCTTTAAAAATGTGTAGCTCTCCTTCTCAGTAGCATCTGTTTATGAAAAACAATGGATTGCCACAGTCAAACTTTAAAGACAATGCCAAAGAAAAGAGTATTTAATGAATTAGGTATAATTCATGTCTAACTTTGTTTCTAAAATGCTTAAACAAGCAGATTAAATAAGACTGACAGATACAGCTTTCTGATATCCAGGATTAGATAAAGGAAAACATCAAAATTCCTAATTGTTTTTAAACTACAAAGACTGTTAAGTTTGAAAGTATATCCAGAGCGTTAAAAAGTCTACAACAGCCATAAATTTTATAGTGTTTCTTCTACTACTGTATATATTCAATAAACTCAGTGAAATTGTTTCTCTAGATAAAATCCTAAAAGCTTCTGACAGTCGTTCTTGGATTTTACACAATGGGCCATTGGCAATTAAGAGGGAAAAGCGTGGCCTTGAATTTAACATCCTTTTACTCAATGTTTTTCCCTTTTAGGTCTCCAAGACATATGCATGCATACATATTAAAATAAGCATGTGATGTTTACTCACATCACACACACACAGACGCACGCGATGTTCCACAGAATGTAAAATAATGGCAGCCAAAATGCTAACCCATGGGTCAAACTCACTTGTGGGCCTGTGACATTGTTCAATAGAAACTGAAAAACACTTCCATTTACGATGAAGTTAGCAAACACCCAAGCCCCTTTTTAAAAGGACTGCACCTATGAACTGCAACCTGTTCGTTTAACTAACAGAAAAGGGGCTTTTAAAGGGGCTTTTCCTGCGTCCCCGTCCTAGGAACCAATGAAGCGAAGAAAGTTCAAGGTCCGACCGGGCCGCGCCCCAGCCTGGACCAAGCTGCGCCCGCCCGCGGGCGGCCGTGACCCGAAGCTCCTCCGCCCTCGGCCGGCGGGCTGGGCGCTGGCCCCCGCCTGTCGCCTCCCGGCCTCTGCGGCGGTCCCGGGAGGGAGCGAGGGGCGCGGGAGGGCCGGACCGGACCGGACCGGACCGGGCTACGCCGGACCGGCAGGGCTCTGGCGCCGCAGCGCTGGGCGCGTACTCACCGGGGGGCGCGCGGCCGGGCCCCGCACTCGGACTCGCTGTGCGCAGCCCGGAGCGCGCGGCAGCCTGCTGGGGAAGCGCAGCGACTCTGGCGGCGGCGTGGCTGCCGCGCTGCCACCGCCGAGCTATAAATACCGGCTCGGCCCACACGGCCGCCGCCTACGCCGGGCGCCGCAGAGGCAGAGTCCACGCCGCGAGCCGGACGCGGGAGCGAGGGCGACGGCGCCGCGCAGGGACCGCGCTCCCGCCCAGCCGCTCGGCGGCCTCCGCAGCGGGGTCCCGGCCTGCGCCACCCCCACCCGCCCGCTAGCCCGCCTGCAGCGCGGCCCTCGCCCGCGGCGCCCTACCGGGCCCTGCCGCCAGCCTGCGCGCTGCCGCGGGCACCGCGAGGAGGGCTGGGATCGCAGAGGCCCCTTCCTTGCTGTGGGAAAGGCACCGCCGTGCAGGTTACCGAGGAGTTCTCCGAAGATGTCCTCACACAGCTGCAAACTTTCTGACGCAGCCTAGGGTCACGGAGCATCCTTCCTGCACTTGAGTCTTGGTGATGGTAAGGGGCAGGCATGGAGAAAGAGCCCACGGAGTATGACAGGGCTTAACACTTTATCACTTCTCTGGCCAACACACGCATCTCTACGGTTACATTAACTCGTACACACATGCGTGGTCATAAGCACATAAATTCATAACACAGACATGCACACATACACATGTACACATGCATGTGCATTCACATCAAAGCACACATGTACACCCAGGTGTACACACTGTTACACGTGCATATGCATAAGCATACACATGCACAATTATTAAACCTTTTTGCAGTGTAAGGCTCACAGGAGACTAACATTCTTCTGTAGTGTTTACACAAGTCTTTGAAGCATGGAATGGAAGAACTTTTGACCATACTAAAGGAATTCCTTTCTTCTTGATGTAATCTGCTTTTGTATAGGTATAGATATAGACAAACACATAGATAATATTTGGTCTGTTTCCCTCTGTGCCCATAGCAACCACTATCTTGGTTTACTGGTTGCTTGTTACAAGACACTAACCCGCATGCTGACAATCCACGCTGATGAGAGTGATCACTAGCTCCTATAGTGAAATGGAAAATGGGATGATTCATGCATGATTACAGTAACAAATTTATGGAGAATTAGCCTTCCCCCGGACTAATGACTTAGAAATGGGTCCAGCAGAAAGAGGAAGCACTGACATGTCAGCATATTTTGAGGTGGGATAGACAGAGCCGTTCCCAAATCCTGCAGTGCAGAAATACTTGGAAGTCCACTGCCACATTTCCCATTGTTTGATATCTTTCTAGTTGCTAAGAATGACCACATATTATCCATGTAGCAGTGAGAGTTAGTAATGATTTTATAGAAGCCTTGGCCTAGTAGGATTCTCTACCGTGTTACTTTCAAGAGTTTTTTCCAAAGAGTTGTTTCCTATACATGGGCTTTGTTCATTTTACTATAATATTTCTTTGTACTTTTTTGCAACTTCTTTTTCCCCCCATTAAGCTACGAACTTTTTGAGGAAAGAGACTAAATCTCATCATTGATATCTTCACCACCTGAGTAATATTTATAGTGATGACTCAATAAATTGTGGATGCATTTTACAGAGTAACCAATAGGTTCTACTGTGCTTTTAGATCATGATTAGACCTGTGAGATAGCTGCCACACATGGAGCTGAGTCTCTGTGTCTACCTTCAAGAAAAGAAGCACACAGACTGGAGAAATTATACCAGATCTCACACCTAACCAGAGTAGTGGAGAAAGGACCATGAACCAGTAATGTGGCTTTTTGAGCCTAAATTATAACCTCTCAATTTATACTTCCTCCCCACTTCAGGAACAATTGGACTTTTAAGTGATGTATATAAAACACCTATACTGCCAAGCATATCATAAGCTCTTGACTTCACATAAAGTACCAAATACCATCAAATGAATAAATAAATCCAAAGCAACTAGTCCATAAAAGTACTGCAAGGGACTGAGATTTCAAAGACCAACATAGTGTGTGTATTTCTTCAGGGAACTTGTGATCTAAATGAGCAGACCCAAGATGGCTTATCATCACCATAAATAGTAATATAAAGTGACATAAGATGGCAGCCAGCTTCAAGTCATCCTCTCTTTGTGTCTGCATGTGTCCACATTACTCTCTTCTTTCTCTCAGAAAGATACTAATCATTATACTCACGGCCTACTCCATATAGGGGATGATTTCACTTGGGGTCTTAATTGTAGCTGTGTATTTCCGTACACATTCTGCGAAATGTGTCCTTAAGTGATACAATCATTAAGTGAACATCTAGGGTGTATTTACATAAACTAACAGGGCTGGGATGTCACTACATGATATAATTTTATAGGACCACCATTATATGTGCAATCTCTGGTGGAGTGAGATGTCATGTGGTCCATGAATTTAACTACATCTGTGAGGACCCCATTTTAAAATAAGGTCATAGTCTGAGGTTCTAGATGAACATGGACTTTTCTGCGGGGGGGGGGACACTATTTAACCTGCTGCATTTAAATTTTTAAATAAGCATATATCTTTCATATAAATGTCATAATTTTACAAACAATCACTGCCTATTTTTCCAATAAGGGTAAAATAAATAGGAGAAATGTTTTCTATAGCTATCCATGTTTTTAAAAATCCCTCCAGTACATGTTGTCTAAATCCCTCACATTCATTTCAGTATTGTACTGGATTGGAGTCTGATTGTGCTTGTGTTTGCAGAGGTACATTAAGCTTCTGAATGCCAAAGTATTGCATGCTATTTAAGTTTTCACCCTAAAGTGTAAAGCCAGTCTTTTTAGGACAGTCTTCCATGTCACTTCAATGTTCAGGTGATAGATAGTTCAATAAAGACGATGAAGTCGATTGATACAGCTAATCCACAGATGCTAAACACAAAATACATGACATTGCATCAGACAGTAAGAAGTACATAGAGACTAAGGGTGTAGCTCAATGGCAGAGAGCTTACCTAGTATGTGTGAGACCTAGGTTTTCTCCCCAGCATCAAACAAAAAAAAATCAATATGATGTGAGTCACAGCGGCCAGGGCAGACTTCCTTAAGTGGAATTTACAGACAGCAGTTAAACTAGTTCATCACTGTTAGAATTTTATGCCTATTTCCTCCACTGTGTTCTTAGTAGAGATAGTAAATAGTCCACATCCTACCTTAAACATAATTCCTATAACTGGATTTGACATTTAGATAGTATTTATTACCATAAGTATGTTGTGGCAAAGTGCTCTTCTCCTTACATTGCTGACTACTCATAGACTGAATGTGCTGTAGTATATCCATGATTATTTTATTCCAGGCACTGGTCTACAAACAAGCAGATACAGGAAAGATCAATAAAAATAGCCAGACATGACGACACATACCTGTAATCTCACTACTCCGGAGGCTGCAGCAGGAAGATTGCTATGAATTCGAGGCCAGCCTGGGCTACAGAGTGAGTTCAAAGCCATGCTGAACTGCTCAATGAGACCTTGTCTCAAATGTAAAAAAAAAAAAAAAGCAAACAAACAGAAACAAAGACAAAAATTCACATATCAGGTAACTCCACTAGAGTGGGGCTTGCAGTCCAGTATTAGATTAAATAGAATAAACTGAGGTATCATGCCTTTCTCAAACTTTCACACTTAGTAAATCACTTTATAGTTCTAGGCCTCCATTTCTAACAAAACTAAGTTAGACAATCTCTGAATTTCCCACTGACTCCCACAATCTATTATTTAAAGGTAGCAGTACTTGACTGACAATTGCTAAGGAGATGTATTAAATATAATTCCAATTCAGGCACCCATCAATAGCCCCAGAGTCATTAGTAGAAAACCGTAATAGAGATCTGGGACCTTGCATGGGTGGGCTCACTGTGGGAAGAAAATGATATCATCTATTTTGAAGCAGAGGTCTCAGTTGGCAATTAGAAATACCAGCAGCAGATCAACCCTGAGGGAATACTGAGCTGCCAAAAACTAGATGGGAAGTTCAGTGGCTTCAAGAAAAGACTGAATTGATATATGCAAAACAAAGAACGCCAGACCTAGAGTAAACATCAATAAATAAAGCAGCTGCTACTATTGGCTTGTCCCAGCAGAATGGGATTACACTTAGAAAGCCAAGGTAGAATAAATGCACAGGCATGACAAGGCTTGGTTAGGAAAGTGTTTCCCCGGTGGGCATGCTCCTACCTGCCACATACTTCCTCCTTGCACCCTGACTTCTAGCCCCCACCCACCAAAAATGCAAGTGCAGATTTCTAGCTTGGTTAACCAAGCTGATGGTGCAATTCGGTGAAATAAAGATTACTAAGCCCGGGTGTCATCTCTAAAGGACAATAAGAAGTTTGAATGCAGACAGTAATAAGTTCATGACACACAGGTGGGGGTTTTCAGCAGGCAGTTGTAAATCCACATCCCAGGTGAAAAAAAAATAGAGCTGAGGTAACAGACGTGACAGCCATCGGCACTCAGGATGAGTCAGTGTTTCTCAAAGTGTGGTCTCCAGACCATCTGTGTTACAGTAAACTAAGGTGGGTGTGTTACAGCACAAATTTCAGAGTCCTACCTACTGAAGTAGGATCTTTTGAAGTGGAGTTCAGTAATATTTTCCTGGACTTGTAATGAGTCTTGTGCACATTAAGGTTGAGGACACAGAAGGCACTACTGATGTTATCCTCTACAGATCAGGTTGCCTAGGGAGAATGTAGAGAATGAGGACACAGTGCAGCCAGGGCTGCCTCGTGGACGTGGCCCCGTGGTACTTAGATTCAGTCACTTCCTCCCACCTTTAATTCTGTCTAAACTGGAGTCATTTATGGGGAAAAAGATGTGCTTTGAGGCCATAGTGCTAAGTGAAGTAAATCAGACACAGGAGGTTAAGTATCTCATGGTTTCTCTTATATGAGAAACCCAAACTATGAATAATTTACAGAGAAAAGTAAGATAGGAGATAGACTTTGTGGAGACCAAAAGAGGACCTGAGGATGACAACGATGGGAGAGGCAGGGAGAGAGAAAGGGTAAGTACAAAAGGCTTAAGATGCTATTTGTATATGTATCAATTTCATTTGAGGAATGTATTTATTATGTATCACAAATATATACTAATAAAAAAATAATATGTCCATCCCCTCCAGACTCCTAAATATTTGCCCTCCTATACCAAAACTTTGAAATTGGTGACAATTTGGCTTATGGGTTAATTTTTTGACTTGACACTACTTTAAAACTGAAACTTAGTCACAAATATTTAAAACTGGTAGACTTCACATAAAAAAACAAAACAGAAACTCATGTCCAACTTCTCATAACGAGTAAAAGAGTAGTTCCCATAGAACCCCTCCTCCTTCCCTTTTTCTTTTTTTTCTCTTTCGTTCTTTCCTTCTTTCTTTTTTCTTTCTTTCAGTGCTAAGAATTGAACCCAGGGGTTTTGCATTTTGCACTGCTATCCCCAGCCTTTGTTTATTTTAAAATTTTGAGACAGCATTCTCCTAAGTTGCCAAGTTACCCAGGTTGCACTCCAACTTGCCATCTTCCTGCCTCAGCTTTCCAGAGTACTGGGATTATAGGCACAGTTATCCCACCCAGCAAGCCTCCATTTCTGAGTGACAACCAGCAGCCCACAAAGGTCTCCTTCAATTACTGAGTTACCCCTCTGGCCTCTGGAAGAATGTGATGCTTATACTGCATACCAAGGAGAGGTTTTTCACTGTGGCCTCCCCATCCCACAGTGACTTCCCTAGAGGGTTGGGATGGTGACTGCTGACTTCCTCGGGGTGATAGGGAACTATTTAGAATATCAGTCATTAGGATATGGATGCATTTGTTTGATCCTGTGTCTTGAGGCCTGGCCCACAGCAGAGGTGTCTGTCTCCCCAATGGTTGCAAGGTATCTGGGCTTCTGCACTGGTTCCTTTGAGGACCCAGCCCTGTCTGACCACCTATAGTATTTCTAACTCAGCTGTCTGTAACACTAGGCTCCAAACCATCCACCTTGTTACAGATCCCACAGCCCCCCTGAGCATGGCATATGGTTGATGGAAGCCACATGGCACAGACCCCACTTATTCTGTGTTTTTGTGCTCTTGTACAGGAAATAGTTTCTGAAGTCTCAGGTCCTCTGAAGACAACGGGGAACATATGTCTTAGAAGTAGCACCCACTTCAGATCAAGGAGAAGCCTGATGTGATACAGCCACGTTCTGCCCGCAGTGCTGGATGCTGCTAACGTTCATTGGACACCTGGGTCCCCCAGGATGAGCTCTGAGAACCCCCTCAAGCCCAAGTAAAGCCACTCTTTTCCTGGAGGCATGAGAGCCTGTCTGTTCAGCTGAGATGTTCCTCGAGGTCTGCAGAGGGCTAGAATCTATACTGAGTTAGAAGGATGACCGAAGGGGTTGGAAGTTTGTCCTTCCCTCAAGTACCAAACTCTCTTTTGTGCCTTCTGTTTCCTTTACATCATAAACATTAGCTAATGGATAGATCATTATTTTCAGAAATACCAATGTTAAATATTTACAGATAACTTTTATTGTTTCAGCGCTGTAAGTGTGCACATATTAATCTGAGTAACTTGGCACTTAAAATTACTAAATTACCACAAATGTTCTTATCTGCTATACAGGAAAAAAATGAAACATTGGCCTTTGAACTGGTGTTAGAAGTATTTCCCTTAATTCACTATTGTTACAGGCACCTGAGCTAGTTAGAAATATAGGCAGTCAGACAGGGCTGGGCCCTCAAAGGAGCCAGAGCAGAAGTTCAGATCCTGGCAGCCTTGGAAGAGGCTCCTGCTGTGGGCCAGATCTCAAGACAAAAGGCAAAGCAAATACAACCACATCCTAAGGATTCACAGTCCAAATAGTTCTGTATCACCCTAAGGAAGTCAGAAGGTAGCATCCCACCCCCCTACAGGAAGAGTCACTGCTGTTAACCACGCATGGCTTACTATGTGACTCGCTCCTCCATTTGCTCCTAATTTAATCAGTTTTACCTGAGCAATGAATCTTACTGGTTGACCACAGTTCTGTCGTGCCTTATGCCCACCTTGCAAATTCCCATTTTCTTCACCTTTGACCCATCTAACCTCACGATTTTACTCTACAAAAGTCCTTGGAAAAGACAAGAGTCCTTGGCAACCCTCTCGGGACCCCTTCTGTCTCTCTCAGACAGAAGCTTTCTTTCTCTCAATAAATATATTCTGCTCTTAACCTCTGTTGTTCCTAAAATTCATTCTTCGATTTTAGAGAACACAAACTCTTACCGGACATAGTAGGCTGGGAGTTCCATTCCCCTATATCACTCTGGGCACATAAAGTTACAAATAAATGAATAAACAAACAACTCATACAATTTTGTTCTCTGCACTTTGACATGATTTTCAGTGTTACTTAAGAAACTGTGGGTATCTTCTTCCTCATCCAGTCATCATCTATCTGCCATAAATGTGTAGTAACATGGAAAGGAAAAAAAAGACAAAGAAAAGAAATCTTAATTTACTATGTGCTCTACCTGTGAGCCTAGTTGAGATGTTTTACCTAAGACAGATACTATCTTAGTCTAGAATATTTGCCCCATTATTTATAATTTCTGGATACCAGTGAGGATTAAACAAAATAACACACATAAAAATCTGGTATATCTTGGCACATCTATTGTTTTCCTTATAAACTTTTAAGTTTTCTTCCAGTGGCTAGCAAATCTAGTGGAAATCCTGAGATCCTTAAAATAAATTTACCTATGAGTACTTCAGCAAAATTTTAATGAAGAAATATTTTCAGGTCATTTAGGTCCATGACTTCACTTAGTTCTCTTAAAATATATTGCAGGTTCGATTTGTCCAATAAGTCTATTATTGTTTTAATTATCACTATGAAATAGAATGATCAATAAATAGAATTATCTGTACAGAAAAATATTTTCAAATTTCAATGGATTGACACTCGTTTCAAGCAATGTTTAATCAATTTTTTGCAAATATTTGTAGCCTGCTATAGGTAAAATAAGGCATTTGGGCCCACTCATCTTATAGGAAAAAAAGGCCGACAAATACATTATTGTTATATTTCAATATAGAAACTCAGAAAAAAGTGTACCTTGAGAACACAAGGTACTCAACTGTTAGTTTCACCTGAAGCTATGGAAGAACCATTGGCTCAGTTGTGATCATGTGACATTCAGCAACACCTACTACTCGCATTAGAAGACATAACTCATTTATCAAATTTAAAACACATAAAAATGTTTGTTCACCTCACAGGACACTTGTAAAACAAGTTATGTGCAATCTAAGGTTTCACTGTATGCATTTAAGAGAAATGTATCCAGAGAACTTTAAAGAGATCTCTTCGATTCCCAACTGTATCGGGGCCCTGGCCTAGGAGCACTGATCTCCTGCTCAGAGGTTCGACAACAGATTAAAACACAGACAAAACATCTATTTTAGTTACAAGGGGCACCAGGATAGTCAAAGTCCAATGACAGACTGGAACACTAGGCACCAGTATCCTTGGCCTTTATTGGGTGCACAGCATGATTGGGGGTGTGCGACTGGGCTGCAAGAAGCAATGGGGGTGAACTGCTGATGTGGTCCACGTGCAGGAACAATGCACTTTTGGAGAAGCACAGAGGAATAGATCATGGTTAACTGGTTACCTGACTGCTAACTGCGACTACTGAGACAGAATTTGCATGACTCAAGTCCTCAACTGTGACCTTGCTTGAAAGCACCAGAACTTCACAGACTGCTTGCTAATCTCAGCTCTGGCCATTGATTTAAAGATTAATGTGGCCTTCAGACAGCCAGAGGTCTCACCACAAGCATGAAGGTCTAGAATGGACTCCCAATGTAATTTTATACCAATTTATTAATATTAATTATTGCCTGCCCTATACCACAACAAGCTAGTCCTCAGCAAAACTATCACTATTGCATATAATTTTTGATAAGTGGTTCATTATATGTAATGGAAAAAGTTAAAGTACTCTATCGTATTTATGAATTTCATACATACAAAGATATAGGTGTTTATAAAACATTTTAATTTTGTGAGTAAGCTAAAATATGTTACAATATAGCAGTAATGAAAGACCATTAATTGTAACTTACTGCAATTAGGAAAGCTAAAGTTTTTAATAATTCCCAAGAATTTTTCTGCAGGATTTAGCAGCAGGAAAAGAGAAATTTTCTTCAATATGGGTGTTGGGTACTTATCTGGATTCAAAGAAGGAATGACTGTCTTCCTGAAGCTCAACTCTCAGAGAAGTCAGCTGACATTTGTAAATAGCACACAATGAATCCTGGATGCCTGGAGAGAAGTTTTGACACAATGAACCTGAGTTATATACACACAAATGTCTAGCCTTAAAGTTTTTAAAAACTGCATTGAGGCCCATAATCCTTTACTTTTTTATAATCATACTCATAGTCTTTTCTACAAAAGAGACAGACAACATTGGGCATCTACTCCTACATGATCACACTCATAGCTAAGCCATCCAATAACTAAGTGCTGAATGTTCTCAAGGCTACAACCTGAGACATGTGCAAAAAGATAAAATGCTGTGAACATTAATCTTTCTTGATGGGGTCCAAGTTTCTGCCCTTCCCCCACCAAAGAGGCTCAATGATCCATTTAGTATCCTTGCAAATGATCACATTTGAACCAAATAAGAAGTGAAATACAATCATGAAAGGTGGATTTGGGTCATTTCTGCCACTGCTTGAGTTATTTAATTGCTAGGATTTTAGAACCTGAATGCATTTTTATGAACTTTACTAGAGCCAAGAATCTGTGAATATGGAATTAATATTAAAGACTTCAGGACGTCTATGAATTACTGTATTCAAATACTAAACACAGAGTTTCATCCTGTGAAAAGCGCATTGAAAAAAATTGAATTCATTTAATTTTTAAAATTCTACACTTCAAAATAAGTCATTTCAAGGAGTAACAAGTACGAATTGTATTCATTTTGTAACTTTATGCTTCTTGTAAAAAAGACAGACAGGTTTGGTAAAGATTTAACTTATTTGACTCTATACATTTATCCTGTATTTATAAGTGAGTGGTGAGTCCCTCCTATCTTCTGATTATAAGGACAATAAAGTAACAATATGCATAAAATTACATGTATGCAGAATAAAAATGGTCGTTCTATATTTGTCTACATTAATGTATTGATACTATGTGAAAAATACCCCTCTGATTACATGCTGATTAGAACTAGAAAGCTGGAATATCTGAAAACATATGCAGTGGATAATTTTTTGTCCTAATTTTATTTTTATCATATTTATGCAGCTGCCTTTATCTGGGAAACATAAGCTTATACTTTTATCCATATAAAGAAAGCACCGCAAAATGATTAAAGTATGGATGACAACCCATTTTTAGAATTCAGCCTCAGCCTTCAGAGTTCTATGCCTTAATAATGCACATTTCAATTTAACCACCCAGTAGTCATGACTATGATGATAGAGAAAATCAGTGCTGCTGGGTCAGGCATACCTTCTGAAATAGCATGAAGGGAAATGCAATACTGTTCTGAGAAATATGATAGGGTAGTTTATCCTACAGTGGCGTCTGCCACCTACCAAACTTTAGAATTGAAAATCAGAAAAACCTATAGTGAACAGAAAGACTCAGAGAGAGATGAAATCTTCTGTTTGTTTGTTTCCTGCTTAGCAAAGCTATGACAAGAAATAAAAGCTTGGGATAGACTGTGTCTACAACACTCCATTGAAAGTGAATTTTTAGATCCACTGTCATATAACTGGTTCAACCAACTCCCCTCCCCCTAGGTATTTAGTGACTTAATCAGTAGCCATGGTGTAATGTTGTCTCTCTTCCTACAATCCTGTGTCTTTAGCTTCTTGTTTGCCCCATTTGTCAATATACTCAACACATCACAGAGAATAATGGAAACCCCATCAATTTTTCTAGAATGATGTGACATAGAAATGTATTTCAAATTGGAAGAACAAATGATAAGAGATAAAAGAAAAGTTGTAAAAAGAAATAAAGAGTAGAAAATGGTATTATTAAGATACATGATTCTTTTAAAACACCACTAATATTATATTGCTTCAATTTCTCTTTTCAACTCCATTCAAAAACATATCAAATCCTGAACTGAGACCATATGGGTAATATCAAAATGTTAAGATTCAATGAACAGATATAAAATTTAAAAATAAGAAATATAGGCTAAGGAGGATAGGGATGGGGATACAGGTACAGATTGGTTATAAATTAGAAAATATTCACTTAAAAGTTCGTTTTATTTTCTATTAAATGGAATGAAAAACATTGAAAGCACTTACTTTTATGTACGTTCCACTTCATACAGGAAACACTTAGGCCTAACATACACAAATGGGTAGAAGTGAGAATCTATTTGTATAACTTTATCTGCAAGTTTTAAAGTGCACGTAGGAAAAAACCAAATTATTCTTTCCGTGACACTGTGATGGTGCACTTAAGATTCTGCTAACTCAAAGAGGGATGCTGAAAGAGTGAAACTTTCTTCCCATAATTTTGAACTGCTAAATAAGTGCACACATATACCTGTGCCATAGCTAAATACTCATCTTAAGTCAGACAAGCCCAGATGCTTTTGCATGCTTTTTTCTTCAAATAACATCATCACTGATGAGATAAACTGAGAAGTGGCTCTAAATTTAGTACACAAAACTACTCTCTTATAATAATAAAGTTCTTATGTTAGCACAAAAATAGGTGATATAAGTAAATTGTATGCAAGTAGAGAATGGTGAAATAATTCACTTTATAATTCTAACTTGGAAAATGATTTTAGTTTTATTTTTCTGCATTGATGCTAAGAAGAATCAACTAATTTTGTACAATATACCTTCAAAAATACTGTAGGATGATTGAATTCATACACTAACATAATTTATGGTCTGCCAAATAAAAGATAATTTTTTAAAAACTCAAATGATGTAGTTTCTAATCAGTTAACACTAAGATATTTAAATATTTCTACTGACTTCTTAGATACTGTCAAATTATAAAAATTCCAAACTCCTTCAATTATAGATCATAAATTCAAACATTGCTTTTGTCAAGTCAAGACTCCAAATGGAAATAAACAAATGTGTTCATCTCAACAATACAATAAAGTAATTTTCTTCTAATTTCCTCACTCTTCTTTCTAGAGAAATCTTTTTAGAGCATAACTCTAACTAACCAACATATTTCCCTTAGCACCATGTTATTCCTCAGGTTAAGCCAATGCCTTTGACAGAGATCTATACAGGTTTTTCCAATAAGTATAGTTTATACTCAAATTGTTATTAAAATTTACAATAATTATGGTTTTATTTGGAAACCAAATTAACTTTTGTTTAATTCTACCACTTATTGTTATTTTAAGAAAAGTCAATTAGAAGCTACATTTGGACTTTGAGGAGGATGGTGGAGTGGTAAGCAGCAAAGAAAACAGTCTCTCTGAGAGTCACCATCCAGATGCTGGAATATAGCATCATGAGGAAGACAAGAAGGAGGGAAGTGGAGTTCCTGAACCCAGGAAGAATCTAAAGTGCAAATCAAAGCCCACAGACAGAGTGAAAAGAAAAACTTCAAGGAAGAAGAAGGCAGTAACTGGTGGTGGTACCTTATAGGAAGCTGGAGACACACAGTCACAGTGCCAGTGACAGCTGGTGACCCCAGAGGGTTCTGAAAAGAGACAGCAGTGGAGGGGAGCAGCAGGTGTGGAGGACTGCACTGGCTAGCAGTGAGTGCAGAGGACTCAGTCCTGTCGTAGGAAGACAGTAATTAGCCAGGAAACATTTTTGGAGATGGGCCAACTGAGCTTGTAACCCAGAACTGCTGCCAGATGCTCCAAGAAGCTCCAAGCTGGGTTCAGAACTGTGGAAACTGCTTGGACTGCAGCAAGTCCAGCAAGTCTGGTCTCAGGGCAGACATGCTGAGATTATCCACTACCCCACCCACTAACCCACCAGAAAGTTACTGCTGGCTTGCTGGGGTAGATCAGCATGAGTTGGAACTCTGTCTCCACAGGTTGTCTGCAACTGAAACCAGAGACAGTCCCGGAAGTGGACTGTTGGTTTTGGTTTGTTTTTCTTTTTCCACATCTATTTCTTCTTCATTGTTTTTATATCAGTGTGAAAGTGATTGGTTTCTAACCTCTTTGTGGGTGTGGTTATGTTCTGTTCTTCTCTTTATATCTTCCATCTCTCTTTTTCTTCAGTCTTCTACACCAGTTTCCTAAAGTTGGTGTGACCTCCCTTTGTCCTCCAATCTTACTTCTAATCTCTTCTTCCACCTCTACATTTTCTCCTTAGTCGGTTAAATTTTAACTCTCGAGGGCAAAATTGACACATTAAGCACTTCGGTATTGCATATAATTATCTAGTTTGTTGTACATTTTGGTATATAATCAAAAATCTAGTTCATATAGTTAAAAATAAAAAAATTAAGGGATATCTCAGTTTGTTGTTTCCTAAGCTGTATTTGTTGCTATTGATATCACTATAGCCAAAATTGACATAATTATTCTAAACAGCTGTTGGGCCTGGTATTCCATGACTGAGATTAACTAAGGGTCACAGAAAATACTGTGGCACAGTGGAAAAGAACCAGGGACTAGATCAAACAAGCAACAACTCCATCATTTCCTACAAACTAAAGGGGTAAGATCTTCCCACAGATTCAAAATCCAAAAACCAGCTACACCTACAAGATACCTCAGAGAAGAAATCATCACATAAAGGTCCTAAATACTAATAATAAAGCAACTACTAGTAACAAAGCAAATACTAGTAATAAAGTCCTAAATACTAGTAATAAAGTAAGGCAACTTACAAGCATCATACAGAAATTAAGCTAAAAAAGGAGAGAAAAGAAAATGAGATGATACTTAAGCAAAATGCAACCCTGGATACCAGTTCACCAAAGGCAAATCTAAGGGGCAATGAGGTGGGGCAATCTCAAAGCCCCTCACCATGTCTCTCTGAAGTGGAAACAATAAAGCAACTGAACGAGGCTGTGGAAAAAATGAAATCAGAAATAATCTCTCAGATAGCTACAAAGATCACCAAAATACACATGATGCTTAGTGATGTTAGAG